>MU227309.1:1692215-1711134 GCA_018584345.1 Thuja plicata
TAAGGTTTGATCATTTCATCAATAATCTTATTTAATTAAAAGAAAATATCTCTTAAATAAAATGATATTGTTTAATTAAAGGAAAATCCCTTTTAATTAAATGATTTTATCTTATTTAATTAATATCCCTTTTAAATAAAATAATATTATTTAATTAAAAGAAATAAAATAATCTTATTTAACTAAAAGAAAATCTTTCTTTTAATTAAATGATTTTATCTTGTTTTAAAATCCATCTTTTATGTAAATAATATTATCTTATTTAATTAAGATACCTTTTAAATAAAGAAAATAATCTTATTTAATTAAAAGAAAATCTTTCTTTTAATTAAATTATTTTATCTTGTTTTAAAATCCATTTTTAAATTAAATAATATTATCTTATTTAATTAAGATACCTTTTAAATAAATAAAATAATCTTATTTAATTAAAAGAAATAAAATAATCTTATTTAATTTAAAATCTTTCTTTTAATTAAATGATTTTGTCTTGTTTTAAAATCCCTCTTTTAATTAAATAATATTATCTTATTTAATTAAAAATCCATCTTTTAATTAAAATAAAATCCCCACTTAAAGTTCTTTTTTTGATGAAAAAAGAAAATAAATTAAATAAAAATTTATTTTTCTCCACACTTTCCTAAGTGGTGGGATTTTTTGCCTCTTAATCATAGCCTTTGATTTTGCCTCTTGAAGATTTAAAGCACATGGATTAACCAAGATTTAATCTCGAACATTGATTTAAAAGCTTCTTAATCTTCACCATCCATTATTCTATATAAGGAAGCCTCTCCTTCTCATTTGAGCATCCTAGGTTTTTATTGTTATGCTGGAGGTTTGGAGAGCAACTTTGGAGGAGAATTTGAGCACTTGAGCTTGGATATTGCAACTTCTATCTTCTTGTCTTCTTCTCTCATGCATTCATGACAATCTATTTAGATTACTTTGCATTTGCATTTTAGATTAAATTCATATTTCCTTTCATAGATTAATTTTGTATTTGTATTTCCTTTCATAGAATAAATCATGCATTGTTATCATATAGATTAGTTTTCTTTTATGCATTTGTTATCATATAGAATAGTTGTCATTTTCATGTATTGAATCTCTCATTTCATGGTGTACTTGCATGGGCACAACTAGGTCAATTTGGGGGCCTCCATTACAAACCTTTGAACTCCATGAGTAGAGAGCTATGAGTCGATATTTGAGGTCTCACTCTTGAGCAACCTTGGATACAATGATTCATAGAAGTGTGACACATTTTCATCACACATTTTTGGCACCCACCGTGAGCATCATTTGACCATATGAGGGTTTATCAAAAGCGCATGTCCAAAGCCTTCAACAAAAAGGTTCGCCCTAGAGAATTCCAAGTAGGAGATCTTGTCCTACGTGAAAATCCTAAGAATCAACAGCATAGAAATCAAAATGGAAAATTTGAACCTAATTGGCTTGGACCTTATATTATTATAGAAGATTTTGGAACAGGTGCTTATTTACTATCTACAGAGGAGGGAGAATAGATCCCTGATCCTATCAATGTCTTGCACCTAAAGTTCAGTTTTATCCATGATGCCCATTCTGTCTGGGGGCATCCTTTGTACATAATTATTGATCCTGAAAAAAATCTAAAAAAAATGATATGTTGTCAAAAATTCTAAAAATTGGAAAATGTCCTGAAAAAATGATCATCTTAGTAAAAACCTAGCAATAGGCGCTTTTGATGTATCTTCAATAAAATTATATATTCCAAAATTACCAAAAAATCAAAAATTCAAAAAATTCAAAAAAATAGAAAAAGTGCCTTGGTGAAAACCTGGAAATAGGCACCTTGGTAGCAAAAATTTAAAAAAATTATAAAAAGTCCTGAAAAAAAAGAAGAAAAAAAATGAAAAAGTGAAAGAGAAAAATTTGTAATAAAATCCAAGTGGTGAAAACCTAGAAATGGGTGTTACTTGAGGCCTTTGCATACCTATTTCTTAGCGTGTGTCCTCGATACTGAGCCTTTCTCCATGATGCCTTGTCCTTGTTGCCTTGGTCTGGAATTGGTCTTTGTCTTTGTCTAGGGGGCACCCTTGTGTTAGCTTTGGTCTCTTGGATGCATTAGTCTTTAGGACATCTCACAAATGGTGTTTTTCAATACCACCCCAACTTTATTTTTCAATACAACCCTTGAAATTGAGTGTTTTTCAACACTTATCAGTTTGGTCTTCTTCCAAAGTGTTCTCCAAAAATAACTCACAAAATTAATGTCTCAGTCAGAGCTGATTCTCCTCGGTAATCCATGCAATCTGACAATCTCCTTAAAGAAAAGTTCTGCTATATGTACTGCATCTGATTTTTTCTTACATGTTATAAAATGTGTCATCCTAGAAAATTTATCCACAACAAAAAATATGGAATCCCTCTTTTTGTCCTAGGTAAGCCAAGAAAAAAATCCATGCTAATATCACTCCAAGGTTTCTTAGGAACAATAATAGGTGTATACAAACCAGTATTATGACTTACTCCTTTTGCAACTTGGCAAATTCCATATCTTTTCACAAATTTCTAAGCATCTTTATACAACTAGGGCCAAAAATACCTCTCCTTCAGCAAACTCAATGTTTTGTCAATACCAAAATGTCTAGCCAATCTACTACTATGTTTCTCCTTAATCATATTAGTTCTCATTGAACCTCTAGGTATACACAACTGAATACCTTTGAACAACATATCTTCCTGAATGAAATAGTCTTCATATTTACTTGATTTATTTGCAGTAGGTGCTCTGCGCACTCTCCACTACTCTGAAAAATTAGGATCACTTTCATACAAATTCCTTTATGTCATCAAAACCAAGAGCTTCAATTTTCATTTCAGTCAACAAAGATCTTCTTCTACTCAATGCATCAGCAACTTAGTTAGATACTCCACTCTTATGTTTAATCACAAATGTGAAACTCTGCAAATACTCTACCCATTTCATATTCTCTGATTCAATTTATTTTGACTACCCAAATATTGTAAAGCCTTATGATTAGTATACAATACAAATTCATTTGGCATCAAATATTGCCTCCATGTCTTCATAGCTTTTACAATAGCATAGAACTCTTGATCATAGACATAATATTTCCTTTTTGCATCATTTAACTTTTCACTAAAGAAAGCAACAAGTTTACCTTCTTGAGTCAATACATCTCCAATTGCACTTCCACTTTCATCACATTCAACTTGAAATACCTTATGGAAATCAGGTAATGACAACACATGTAATTCAGTGAATTTCAACTTTAATGCTTCAAAAAAATTATCATCTCCATGTGTCCACTTGTATTCTCTTTTGTCTCCTCTGATTGATTCAGCCATAGCATTACAAATAGAACTGAAATTTCAGATAAAATTTGTGTAAAAACTTGCCAATCCATGAAATGATCCTACCTCACTCACATTTTCAAGTGTAGGCCAATTCAGTATAAAATCATAAAACCCAAATACACAAGTTCTTCTTTCATGAAGGAACACTTCTTCAAATTTATCAGCAACTTTTCTTCTTTCAATCTCCGCAACACTTGCCTTATATGCATTAAATTCTCTTCTCTAGTCTTACTAAATATCAGAATATCATCCAAGTATATAATCACACATTTGTTCAATAATTCCTTCAAAACTTCATTCATTAGCCTCATAAAAGTACTTAGTGCATTAGTTAAACAAAAAGGCATAACCAACCACTCATACAAACCTTCCTTTGTCTTGAAAGCAGTATTCCATTCATCACCTTCTCTAATTCTGATATGATGATATCCACTTTTCAAATCAATTTTGGTAAAATATCTTGCTCCTCTCAAACAATCTATTATGTCATCCATTCTCGATATAGGGAACCTATACTTCACTATGATCTTATTAATTTCTCTGGAATCAGTTCACATTCTCCATTCTCCATTCTTTTTAAGTACCAACACAACAGGTACCGCACATGGACTCAAAATTTCTTAGATCAATCCTTTGTTCAACAATTCATGAACTTGTTGGTTAACCTCTTCATTCTCGATCAATGTTAACCTATGTGGTGCTTTGTTCGGTAAACTAGTTCCAAGAATAAGATCCATATAGTGACTGATATCTCTCATTGGTGGTAAACCATTAGGTACATTATCTGAAATTATCTCCTTGTACTCAGTAAACAACTTTTCAACTTCTGCAAGAACTTCACTTTCGGTATTCTTACTCAGTTTGTTAGGAATCAATGCATAACATATATTATTTCTTTTCAAATCTTTAACAAACTGCCTACCTTCCATCAGACAAACTTTCACAGATGTACATATCTCACCAATAGATTCTTCAACCAAAAGTAACAAAATTGGCTTCTTATCATCAACTCAAATAGAATATCTATTCAATCTCCCATCATGTATAACATGTCTATCATATTGCCAAGGTCTACCCAACAAAATATGACAACAATCCATAGGCATAATATCACACAACACCTTATCATAGTATTTTCCAATTTTTAGATTCACAAAACATTGTTCTCTCACCATTAATGTATAATCATCCTTGATCCATGAGATATGATAGGGTTTCGGATGTTTCATCCTCTCCATTTTCAATTTTGCAACCATTTCCTCAGATGCAATATTCTCTGAGCTTCCACTGTCAACAATCACCTTCCAAAATTTGTCTGCAACTCTACATCTGGTCTTGAACAAACTTTTCCTAACCAGATCTTGCTTATCCTTCTCACTCCATAGTATCCTTCAGATCATGAGATTTCATTCCTTCTAAGCTTCATTTGGTGACTCATTTTGTACCAAAGCATTTATGCTACTACTGACTTTCTTTCTTTCATGTATACATTCAAAGGATTTATGTCCCTCCTCTCCACAATTGTAACAGGTTACTTGGAACCCATTTTTTCTATATCCACCTTTGGAGTAATTGCCTCTTCCTTGGTATGAACTTCCACCTTTCCATTCAGTCTTCCCTTGTCTTGAGATGTGTCTGAAATTGACAAATCAACAAAATTAGATGGATAAAATGTTGAAAGAATATCAGTGTGTTTAAATCACCCATGGGAGTTCCAACACATTGCCAAGTCAAAACTCTATTGATTTAATCCTAGGCATACCACTACCACATGAGCCAATATAGAGAAGGTCAATTTTAGAAAATGATGAAATCAAGAGAAAAATTCATGAGTTGATTTAGAAAGGACATATTCATCCAAGTGCTTCACCCTGTGGCAGTCCAATTGTCCTTGCTAAAAAGAAAGATGGGACATGGAGACTTTGTATTAATTATAGGGCATTGAACAAAATCAGTGTGAAAAATAAATATCCAATCCCTCGGATTGATGATTTGTTGGACCAACTTAGGGGGGCTAAGTGTTTTACAAAAATTGACTTAAAATCTTGATATCACCAAGTATAAATTGATCCAGCAGATGTGTGGAAGACTGCATTTAAATCTAAGGAAGTGTTATTTGAATGGTTGGTTATGCCTTTTAGCCTAACAAATGCCCCAACGACATTTATGAGGTTGATGAATGACGTTCTTAGACCATTCATTGATTATTTTTGGGTTTTTTATTTGGATGACATACTCATTTTTAGCAAGACTTGGTCTGAGCATTCGTAGCATGTTGAACAAGTACTTTCAACTCTGCAACAACACAAACTCGATGCCAACATTGAGAAGTGCTCTTTTGGTATGCATAGTATTCAATACTCAGGGTGTATCATTAATATTGAGGGTGTTCATGTTGACCCAGTAAAGATTCAAATAATTAGAGATTGGCCATCTCCTAAAAATTTCATAGAGCTTCGCAGCTTCTTGGGCTTAGCCAACTTCTATCGTAGATTTGTTTTTTGTTTCTCACTTATATCATGGCCTCTCAATCAATCACTAAGGGGTGGAGCACATGAAAAATTTCAGTGGATAGAGGCAAAGAAACAAGCATTTGAAGGGTTAAAGAAAAGATTATGTTCAGCACCAGTATTGGTCCTCCAAGACCCGCAACAATCATTCGAGATAGAAACTGATGCATCTGATTTTGACCTTGGCACAGTACTCACACAACATGGGCATCTTGTTGCCTATCACATTGAAAATTTTTCTGATACAGTACATAGGTATCCCACCTATGACAAGGAGTTGTATGCTATTGTTCAGGCCTGCAAACAATGGAAACATTATATAATGGGAAAGGAAACTATTATACATACAGACCATAAACCTCTTCAATTCTTGCGAACACAAGGGAAGTTACAGAATGACAGACATCAAAGGTGGTCATCTTATCTACAACAAGTTCACCTCAACATTTGTCATGAAAAATAAAGCTATAACAAAGTGGCAGATTGTTTGAGTAGGCCTCCAATTGCAGGTTTGACAATGGTTTTGGATTCATGTGGTCATCAATCATCCACATGGGAACAACTATATGGTATTGACCCTGATTTTTCTAACATATATAGTAATTTGGTAGAAGGCAAGTCTGTCTTTGATTTTTAGTTGCAGGATGGGTTGCTTTGCCATGTTGGTCATATATGTGTACCCACTAAGGAATGAAAGAAAATGATATGGGAAGCTCACTACAGCTATGTTGCAAGACATTTTGGTATTTGTAAGACTACTGTTATCCTTCAAAAGTATTTCTATTAGCCAAAAATGAAGCAGGATATAATTTTATATATACAAGCTCGGGTAGCTTGTGCAATTGCAAAGCCAAAAAATTGTAAGTTGGTTCTATACTTACCATTACCTATTCATGATAAGCCATGGCAATCTGTTTCAATGGATTTTATGTCTGGGCTTCCAACTACCAAGCGGGGTCATGATTATGTGTATGTTGTTAGGTTTTATAAAATGGCTATCATGGTAGCATGTAAAAAGATGATTTCTGTAGAAGAGACTGCCAAGTTATTTTTTAAACATGTTTGGGTTCATTTTGGTCTGCCCAAAAGCATTATTTCTAATAGGGGTAGTAGATTCATTAGAAAATTTTGGTTTGCACTATGGGCTAAAATAGACACACAGTTGACAAAGTTCACAACATTCCATACCCAAACAGATGGGTAAGTAGAAGTGGTGAATCAAATGATCATTCATATCTTACGGATGTATCATTCAAAACATCCTTGCATATGGGATGAAAGCTTACCCTACATGAAACATAGCTACAAATGTGCAATCCATAGTACTACAGGGCATAGTCCATTTGAGGTTTGTCTTGGGTATCAGCCATTGACACCTATGGATGTAGCACTGCCAGTTTTGCAATCTGATAGTCTATTGAATGCTGACAATGAGGTAGATAAAGCAGAAAAAATTATTGATAACAATAGACACCTATAGTAGAAAGTTCATGAGATTTTGGAGCAGAGTAATTAGAAGTATAAGGAAAGGCATGATAAACATAGAACTCCTCATCACTTTTAGATTGGTGACAATGTATGGTTACATCTTCAGAAAGAGCACCTTCACAGACAAAATAGGAAGCTTCATCCTCTCTGTTATGGCCCACATACTATTGTGAAGCATGTTGGTGTGAATTCTTTTGAACTTAATTTGTCATCCTTCTTGGGTCTGCATCCAATTTTCAAAGACCCTATTTTCTGCCTTTTTTGGACATTTCCAAAGCTACTGAACACATACAAGCTTCAGAATTATCTACTAATGTTTCATTCTAGTGTGACCATGTCACTGAAGTCATTTTAAAGAATTTGAGAAATCAAAACACCCCTCTTTATTAGGTGGTTCGAACTGGTCATCATCCTCATCAAGGCAAGTGGTTCACTAAGGAACAAATTGAAGCACAATTTCCTCACTTGTTGCAGAAGGTTAGTGCAATGTGGCCCATTGCCTCTCAAGGGGGGAGGAATGATCAGGATGGAATTGGGAAATACTAAAATCTAATTTTTTAGTATTTTCTGTCTCAGTAAACTGCATTTTTGAAGGTCTTCAGGACATTTCTATGTCTCAGTAAATTGCATTTTTGAAGGTCTTTGGGGAATTTTTGGGCCTGTCTCCTCTGGGGAAGTGTAAAAACCAACAATTTCACTTCCTAGATTTAAGTCTATAATTTTGGATTATCTTTCCAACGAATTAAATGGTTCGCAAATAAGACCTATGACTAGAAAGTTATGCCTTCTCCAAGTAGGCCTAAAATTTTATATAGTTTTTTGAAAATTTTGGTAGTTTTAATAACTTTATTTGTAATAAACGTTATGAGGAATCTTCATTTCATTTCCAATAGATTCTAGTTACTCTTGGGATCCTTCATGTTTGTATAAACTCCAATTTCAAATAGAATGGATCACTTTTTGGCTTGCAATTATGTTGTTCATCTTTATTTTTTTATTGAATTCAACAAAACCGCAGGTTTCACACCAGGTATTGTAATATGATTTGTTAATTTAGATCAACATTCTAACAAGTGTATAAAATAGAAAAAATCCTTTCAAGAAAGGTTGATTTAACAATCCTATTGTAAATCTCTTAACCGAGTGCACACTAAACAGTGTTGCTAAAGATATTAACAGAGTAGACCTTAACCAGTCTCCACATAATACTCCTAACAGGGTAGAGCATCATAAGTGATCAAATTGTAAGCCTTAACCAACACCTTCCAATCTAAAAATAGTGAAGTTTTTGTGGGTGTCATCCCCACCGTAGTTTTTACCTTCTAATAGGGGTTTTTGGTGTTACCATATCTTGTGTTATGAGTCAATTACTATCATGAATGTTTCTATGAATGTTTACATGTTTGTTAAAGTTTAAGAATTGATATATCTTGCAAAAAGATAATATAGAATAGATGGTTGGTTATACAATTGATTACTTAATGGATAAAGGTTAAAAGAGATAAAAAATTTAGAGGTATTGATTCACCCCTCCCCTCTCAGTACACACTTCCCATTATTTCCAACAGGATCAAGCAATTGCTAAAAGGTATGAATGAGGAAATTCTTGACCCAGTAAATAACTATTGTGAAAATACAAGTACTATAAACATTTCAAAGAACCCTGTGATGCATGCTAAGACAAAGCAAATATCTATTAAGTATCATTACTTGAGGAAACAAGAACAAGATAAATAGGTGATACTGGAATATGTGCAATCCAAAGAACAACTAGCAGACATATTCACAAAACCATTGCCAAAAGATACATTTGAGTACCTAAGGAATAGACTAGGGGTTCATCCCTTGTCTAGTAGTCACTAAGCTGACTTGGAGGTTGCATCAACCTACACATTATCAGAAGATTAATCATGTTGATGTAAGCTAAGATATGGGTTGCAATGATGTATCAGTCCACTAAAGGGGGAGAAAGCTTCAAAGGGAGAAAAATATTGTTGGCTACTATAGAGCTGTATATTTTTTCTTGGCATTGTTGTCAAAGGGAGAAAGATACTCAATGAAATATCAAATATCCATTAGGGATTAAATATCTATCAGGAAGAAGAACATCTAAAGATAGACATTCAATGAAATAACCATCCATAAAAGAGAGAGAATTGGAGAGATTTAACACTTTATATCTATCCAGAAAAGGGAGAAGAGATTCTACAAGAAAGGAAGAGAAATAATTAGAAGACAAAATTGCTACACTTATCCATTGAAGGGAATAAAGAAAGGGAGAACACACAACAGAATCAAATCTAAACTAGAAGAGCTTACTAAGATTCAGATATTTGAATTGGTTATAGAAAAATAAGTTTGGTATGTTATTGCATATTTTATAATGCATATTTCTTATTTTGTTGCCATCAATGCTGAAGGGAGAGATTGATGAACTATAACTGATTGAATGATTGAAGATGATAAGTAGATGATCACCGAGCTGCAAAAGTGAATGCAAGACATTAAATCAACTAATGTATTGTATTTTCATTGATGTCAACTTGATATGGTTTGATTATTTAGACACATATTATCATAACCTTGAAGATATGGAGAGACAAAGTTTATGTGGTTAGTAAAACTTAAAGAGTTTGTATACACCAAGTGTTAGTGAATACCGAGTGACAATGAACACTGAGCAATTCATAGTGTATACTGAGCACAGTAGTAACCAAAGAAGTGTATACTGAGTACCGTTGTAACTGAAGTTGTTACCAATCAAAAATGACATTGTTACCGATCATAACTAGAGTTGATGACCAAACAGAACTGGAGTTAAAGAATGAAACAATACTTGTCTAGAAGAGCTATATTTAGGGATTGACTGATTGATTTCTTTATTTTCAAGGATCAGTTAAAATAAAGCATGGACGAGATTTAAAGAACTTTTTATTCATAGTTATCAAGGAGAGATTTGCAGAATAAAACTAAAGAAGATCTTTACGGGATAAAGCAAAGCATGGCAAGTTTTACGGATCAAGAAGTGATCCATGAAAAAAACAAGGAGATTGAGCGGCTAATCATGTCTATATAAAGAGAAAAGGAATTCACTATGAAAAAAGAGGAATGTTGAATATATTCTGGTGAAGATAGAATTCTTCATGCAGATCTGATCATAAAGGCTAAAGAACAAAGCTGAGGAATTCAGTAGACACCGAACAACAGAGGACAGAGCATTCACCGAGCAGAAGAAAGATAGAAAGAAAAGGAACTGAAGTGTACATTGATCAGAGAGGTATTATTGGACTAACAATAGATTTGAATATTTGCAAACCAAATTTGTATTTTGAATAGATCATCTACTGTATCAGTTTAACCATTGATTCACAAAATCTCTAACCGAGTGGGATTTAACAGTCCTTATTGTATTGAGATACTCAAGAGTATCAAAAGGTTTTCTTGTTGATAGAATAGTTAGTGCTATGTCTAAAGATAAACTGTTGGTTTTAAATCCTCTAACAAGGTCACACTTAACAATGTGTATTGTAACGTTTAACAGGGTTGGCTCTTCATCGAGCTCATTTCAGAAGAGTGAAATTATTTTGGGTTACCGGTCCCATGTGGTTTTTCCCATATTGGGTTTCCATGTTAAAAATATTTGTGTCAAATATTTATATGTTTCATTGCATTGATATTTTTCTTTACACATTATTGAGACTAGATTTGTCTGTTAACTCTAAATTTTTGGCCGCTACTCGGTAAAGTCTAGAAAAGATAAACAATATATCTTACCAAGAATTTTATATTTGTTAGAATTACTTATGGCATACATCTTGATGATTGGGGACTGTAAAATAACTAAGGGTATTGTATTTGAGATATAAGTTTTTGGTTGGATCTTTTGGAATTATTTTTAAGGCCATTGATTCACCCCCCTCTCTCAGTTATTCTAACACCAACTTGAGAGGCTTGGTTGGCAGGGATGAAAATAAGGGATAAATTAGATAGTTGACCATCTACATCAGAATCATAGTAAACTTTAATGGCCTCAAGGGCTTCACCATCGCTATAATTGATAGGTGATAAACCTTCTTCCTTAATAACATCCTAAAAGACCTCAAAATCACCCTCAATGGATCCACCCAAATTTTTGGTATTTGATGAGTTCAATTTAGCATTGACTACCCTCTTCCCATAGATGGGGGGGGGGAGGTCTTGCTAAATCCCTTCAATAATAGATTTTTCTAATATATCTCTATTTGCATAAAGATGTCTAACTATCCCTAATCCAAGTTGTTGTGCATTGAGGGGTTTCTATGATGATATGATACCACCCTGCACCATATTTCTAGTTCTAAACTCACTAGATATCCTTTTTCTATTATCAGGAAAATAATTTTGTTTTAGGGTATCTTTAAGACTCCTAAGTTTATCAACATTACTCTCCTTACGAGCATCCTCGATAGAAAAAATGATCATATAACCATCAGGAGGAAGGGGGTCAGGGGGTTTGCTAGGTGGCTCAATAGAATGGTACATTGTGGTAGGATTAGAGAGATTTGAGATAGCTAGAGGAGTAATGAGAAATTGATTAAAAAAGCTCAAGGGCAAGGGGTGATAATAGATAGACAGGGAGAGAAAGGGACCTTTAGGTTTTTTCGAATGAGGATCAAAATGTTAAGAACATTAGGTCATAGGGAGGAGTTAGGTTTCTACTTCAAGAGGGGAAAATTCTTCCTTCTATGACCTTCTTTACATCATAGAAAAAAAAACATTAAGCACTCATAAAAATTCAATAGGGAAATAAATTTTGTCTTGTTCCATTTCTATGACCAAAGAGTATATGAGATCGATGCCATGGAAGATGACAATAATTATCCTAGCATCCACGTGAGGCAAAAAGATTACAATTGATCAATTATGATTACCCTACCCATGGTTTTGATGATACTCAAGATTGAATTCTATAGATATTGGGGTATTTTTAATTGTGACACATCTAAGGATAGAGAGGGTGATAACCTCCTCTCTATTGGCGTCAACTGACCAAGAGAATGACCTAAATGTACAGGAGCCAATGCTCCAAAATTGCCTTTAAACTACCTCTTTTTGCGCTTCTGGGATTTTAAAAAAGATAAAAAATAAACCTTTCTGAATCATTTGATAGAAGGTAAAATGAAAACCTAACTTAAGATTCCACACTTGATGCAACCAGTCATCCATGAATGCATAGGAGAGGAGTTTGGCAATATCTTGGGTTGCCAAGAAAATGACAATTCCCTTCAATCTATTTTTCTCAGCCACTAACATTGTATCCATAAGTAAATTAGGTTTAAAAATTAATAGGTGGCAATATCCCTTACCTACGAGTCTTATATTACCACTGGTTGATGTTTCCCTAATGAACTTCACTCCTTCTGGTGGCCTCAACCACTCATCCACAACTTATTTGAAATATCTCCTACCATTTATGGTGGATTGAGGCCTAATCCTTTGGATTTATCCATCAATATCATTGGTAGAGAGAAGTAAATGGTCTAGTGAGGATGACCTCTTCTCACACAAGCAAGAGGGCTCCTTTGGACAGATTTTGTGTTAGGAATAATGAAACACACACAAATAAGAGGGGGGGTGAATTAGTTGTGTCCCAAAAACTTCCAAACTTTATCCAACTTATTAACCTTACTCTCAAATCTAAATGATAAACATAAATGCAAGATGAAAATACATAAATCAACACATAACAACAAGATTTTTTATGTGGAAACCTGGTTAAAGGAAAAAACATGATGGGGATCAAACCCACAAGGTGATGTACTCTATTAAAATCACTATACCATGTTAGGAGTATTACAAAGGGGAATGCACGTGCATTCAACAACACTACCTAGAGCTCACTACTTAAATACATTAAGGGTTTCAACCCAAAGGAAGGCTCACTGCCTTATAGGAATCTATGATTAGAATTCACAATAGACAATAGTCCATAACTCACAAACTGACTGATAACATCGTTGTTATGCCAATACAGTTTCAATGAAGTATACAATCTATACCTCAATTGCATTTCCACTCATACCTCTTCACATAGCATATGTACACACTCTCTCGCTCTCACCACATATTTGCAATTACAAATGATTCATCTTTATATACATTACATCAATTTATCTCTACTAGGTCAGCCAAGGACCTAATTATAAAATATTAATTCATTATAGACCAATACATAATGTGATCCATCTAATATCGACTAAGACATAACAATAATCAATAATAACATCTTTGAACATGCTCTAGATCCATAAATCATCCCACGATCCTTTGCAACAGGCTATGCCACCATGTTAGCCAAGAACAATAAGAACAACAACATGCCACATGAAAATCACCAAATCGAATCACATAATCCGATGTGATCTAGTAACACAAATAGAAAATGATCTAGAAACATCAACAAGAAACATGAAATTCCATGACATCAACAAGATAAAAATTGTCTCAAAATTCACACTTATCTCTGTACTGTTCATTAGGAACACTAATTAGCAACCTCTGTCACAAAATAAAAATAGCTTTCCAACATCCAAATCATGAACCACTCAAGATTAGGACACACATTCATGTCCTAAACTCACCACAAGGTTAGCAACCAAGAATGCTGCATAATCGATCCGATAATTGCAAGAATGGCTCTTCCTAAACAATTAAAATATCAGTCTCAGATAAATCAATTATAGCTCACTCAAATCAACATGTGAACCTCTGTAAATTGAGATAGGTCAACTAAAAATATCCCTAAAATCATATGTATGTTAGTAATAACTGAGGGGGGGGGGTGAATCATTAGCCTAAAAAATTAATCCTTAAAACTTATAACCACTAATTATGTCTCAAGTTATTTTCTATCCTACAAGATGTATGCCTTGAAATACTTTTATCAATTTACTGCTTGTCGGATTGCTTTGTAAATCTCTCTTCTATATGATTACTAATAAGCAATTGACTATTTACCGAAACACAATAAATATGCAGAGTATATCGATCAATCCACAATTGCATATGTAAAATGTAAAATAGTAATGTAATGAAACATTAAACACATAACACATGGATTTTTAACGTGGAAACCCTGTTAAGGGAAAAACCACTGGGACCGATACCCCAAATTTTCACTCTTCTGAAGTGAGTCCTATTAAGAGCCAACCCTGTTAAAGGTTACAAACACACTACTAGGTGTGACCTTGTTAAAGGATTTAAGAATAGTTTGTCACCTAGTATCTAGCATCTAATGCTACCATCCTTGATCAAACACTCACTTGGCCTGTCAATAGCTATTGGGCATATCTAATGCTACTTTTATGATCAAACTTTTTGATACTCCTTGGGATGTATCTAAATTGTAAAAGAATTTTAAGTCCTGCTCGGTTAAAAGGCTTTATGCTTCAATGGTTAAACTGAAACACTATTGATTTGTTCATACATATAACTAAATTGAATATTTTCAGATCTATTGTAAGTCCATTACCTCTATGATCAATATAATCACTTATACTTTTGCTCCACACTGTTCTATTCTGTGATGCTTGTCTCACTATTCGTCAGTGTCTACAGAATCTAACTCTTTTCGCAGCTTGTTGATCAGGACTGAATGAAGACTTTCTTCTCCTTCAAATTATCTTTAGCATCTTTCCTCTATTCTCTTGTTCACCCTACACACCAATTCATAATGAATTGGGTTTGTCTCTATATAGACATGATTTCCCCTTTTCTTGGCTTTCTTAATTATTGGCGTGTTCCATAATTCTCACCAATATATTTAAAGAAAACTCCTAATTTATCTCAAAGATACCTTCTCAACTCAAAAAATTAGCTTTAAATCAATTACTTATCTCAGGATTTATCTGGATATTGAAAACAATGATATGTATCCGTTAATTCTATCTTTAGCTTCTTGATAGCTAAGAATTTTGTCATTTTTTGAACTCTCTATTCTGTCGGTCAACACTTTAGTTAGTCATCGGTGATAACTGAATGTTCTATCACTCTGACTTTAGTTATCATCAGGATCTCTATCCTTGTCTTTTCCATCAAGTAACACTAAAATTGTTTCCCTCAGTTTACTCATCAGGCAACACTATAACTTTTCTCATCGATAATGCAATGCATTAGCTCATTGGGTAACACTGTGACTCTACTCTTTTACTCTGACCATCAGTGTGCACTCCGTTGGTGTATGAAGTCACTTAGTAAATACTTGACTTGTATGCATTACTGATAGCATAGCCTTGATTCATCGATTCTTTGAAGTCTTTAGCAGTATTTCCATGACCATACAGATTATATCAAGTTGACATCAATGACAATACAATACATTAACTGATTTAATGTCTTGCATGCTCATCAACTTAACATCTTCAAACATTCAATGAGTTACATGTCATCAATCTCTCCCTTTGGCATTGATGGCAAATACTACATTATCATACTGTACTATTGCTAATACAATATGAAATATATATTTTCATCAAGCTTTTCTAGTGTAACTAATACACATGTCTGGCTTTTGGTAAGCTAAAATAGCTTTGATTTGACTCTTGCAACTTTCTTTCTGTCCTCAATCCCTTCACTAGATAGATGTATAATCTTTCTTTCTCTGATGTGATGTGTTCTCCTCCTGTGTCAAACTATCTCCCTTTGACTGTTCTCATTTCTTGTGATGTCTCTTGTCAGCAATTCTCATCCTTTGTGTGTACTCTCCCTTTGAATACTTCAATGGATATGATCTCTCCCTAAGTTGATAATGGATATAATCTCTGTATGATAATGAGATATCTCTCTCCCTTTGATAGCAATGCCAATCAAACATCTTTTCTAACAGATATTTTGATAGTGATGTCAAACGGATCCCTTCTATCCATAATATATTCCTTGAATTTCCCAATTCATTGGTAATAGCTCTGGTGCTCAAAGTAGATAAATACCTTGTTTTGTATAGATGTATCATTGAAGTCCATTTATCTACTTGCATCAACATGAATGATATTCTAATAATATGTAGGCTAATACAACCTTCTACTCAGCTTATTGACTAGTAGACAAGGGTCTAACCCCTAGTCTCTTTCTCAAGTACTCAAATGCATCCTTGGGCAGTGGCTTGGTGAAGATATTGGCCAATTGCTCCTTTGATTACACATACTCAAGTATCACCTCCTTTTCCTGAACTTGTTCTCTCAAATAACGATACTTGATGGAAATATGCTTTATTTTAGCATGCATGAATGGATTCTTGGAAATGTTTATTGCACTTGTATTATCACAATAGATAATTACTAGTTCTAAAATTTTCTTATGCATACCTTCTAGTAAATGTTTGATCCATGCAATATTTGAGTAGTTTGCAACAACATCAACATACTCTGCCTCTGCAGTAGATTGAGAGATGCATCCTTGCTTCTTGTTGATCCATGTGACAAGTTTGTCACCCATAAAGAATACTCCTCTAGTTGTGATCTTTTGGTCATCAATATTTCCAGCCCAATCAGTGTCAGTAAAAACCTTATGTTCAAATTTTCCTTCTCTTCTATACCATAAGCCATATTCCTCGGTATTCTTTAGATATCTTAGGATTCTTTTCACAATAGTCATATGTGATTCTCTGGGATTAGCAGAAAATCTAGCAACTATTCCTACTACATGTGCAATATCTGGTCTAGTATGTACAACATACATGAGTTTTCTAATCATTGATCTATAGAAAGTCTGATTTACCTCTGATGACTTGTCTTCCTTTGTCAGCTTACATCCAGCAGCCATAAGTGTTCCAACTGGTTTGGATTCTTCCATCTTGAATATTTTCAGTACTTCTTTGATGTACTTGGATTGTGTAATGAAAATACCTTCATCTTGTTGCATGATCTACAGACCAAGAAAGAACTTGATCTCTCCAAACATAGACATCTCAAACTCTTTGCTCATTTCATTTGAAAATGATTTGTATAGCATATCATTGTCTCCAAATATGATATCATCAACAAATATCTCAGGAATCAAAATGTTAGCATCAGTATCTTCCTTCAAATAAAGATTATTGTTTTCACTAGTCCTTACAAATCTAATACTTATAAGATAGGAATGAAGTCTTTCATACCAGGCTTGGGGTGCTTGTTTCAATCCATACAGGGATTTGTGTAGTCTACATATCATGTCCCTCTTTTCTGGATCAATAAACCCTTCTGGTTGTTCAATGTATACCTCTTCTTCAAGTATTCCATTTAGGAATGCAGACTTGACATCCATTTGATATACCTTGAATCCTTTACATGCAGCATAAGAAACTAATATTCTCACTCCTTCTAACCTAGCAATGGGTGCAAAGGTTTCTCCATAGTCAATCCCTTCTTGTGCATACCCCTTGCTTACTAGTCTTGCTTTAATTTTGTTGACTTCTCCATTCTCACTCAGTTTATTCCTGAATATCTATCAGCTTGGTCATCATTTTGTTCTTCATTTTGTTCTCCATCACTTTGTGCATCATCTTGAGCAATATTCTGATCGTCAATATTTGTAGCCTGATGCTCAGATGCAATGATCTATTGCTTGGGAGCTCTACACTGATGGTCAGGTAGAGTGTCAGGTTCCTCATTGTAAGTAAACCTATTGTAGTTCTCTAGTTCTTTAGTGCTTTCCTTTTCATTCTTCTCTGCAAATTCATCTATCTTTACATTTGCACTTTCAACAATTTTGTTAGAGGCTTTATTTAGGCATTTATAAGCCTTGCTCTTGGTAGAATACCCTAGAAATATTCCTTCATCACTCTCAGATTCAAGTTTTCCATTTCTATCATCTTTTAAGATATAACATTGACTGCCAAAATTTTTGAAATAACTTACATTGGGTGTGTATCCATACCATAGCTCATAAGGTGCCTATTTGGTGCCTTTCTTCAATTGTACTTTATTCAACGTGTAAACAATAGTACTAAAAAATTTCCTCCAGAAGATCTGGGTGATGCCTTTCTCTATTATTAGTGTCCTTGCACAATCAACTATGGATTTGTTCCTTCTTTCAACAATTCCATTTGGTTGTGGTGTTCTTGGTGCAGAGACATGTCTTCTGATTCCATGCTCATTACAAAAGTTAGTGAATTCATCTGAAATAAATTCCCCTCCTCTATCTGACCTTAAGCATTTCAATTCTTTACCACTTTGTTTCTCAACCATTGTCTTATACCATTTAAACATCTTAAATGCTTCAGATTTATCTTTTAGAAACATTATTGTCATCATTCTAGAGTAATCATCAACAAAGAGAATAAAATATATATCTCCATAATAACTCTTTGTCCTCATAGGTCCACATAAATTAGTATGGACTAATTCTATAATTGCATCAGATGTATGGGTTTTTCTTTTAAAACTAGATTTTGTCATCTTACCTTTTGACAATTCTTACACATGAAGTTGTCAGGCTTGGTCATTGTCGGTAAGCCTCTGACATTTCTCTTTTTTCTTATCTTTATCATGTTTTCAAAGTTCACATGACACAAACTTTTGTGCCACAACCATATGTAGTCA
>MU227309.1:1711184-1725422 GCA_018584345.1 Thuja plicata
TTACACATGAAGTTGTCAGGCTTGGTCATTGTCGGTAAGCCTCTGACATTTCTCTTTTTTCTTATCTTTATCATGTTTTCAAAGTTCACATGACACAAACTTTTGTGCCACAACCATATGTAGTCATTTGTAGCAATCAAACAAGTGGTGTAAGTATCATTCAGATAGAATAAGTTACCTTTTGTCTACTCACCGGTACCAATAAGATTTCCTTATTTATTGAAGATCTTTGTCTTCTTATTTTCAAAAGCTACTCTATGACCTAAATTATTCAACTAAGAAACACTTAATAGATTATAATTCAGTCCATTTACCCAATAAGAATTTTCACATTTTATCTAGTTATTCAACATTATGGTTCCTCTACCTTCGACTGGACAAGGTGTGTCATTACCCATTCTTACTGAACCACCTTTATAGTATTCAAAAGTCTCAAACTTTTTCTTATCACCAGTCATATGGTGAGTGCAGCCACTATCTATGATCCAGACATCATTTTTAGTAACTTTAGATATGAGTGTAGTTTCTAGATACCTTTCTTCATTATCATCTGAATCATCCTTTACAGACACAAACACCATCTTGATGTCTTCATCAGATTCGATGTCAGTATCATCTTCTTTGCATTTTTCTAGGTAACTGGCCTTCTTTCCTTTATCCTTGTAGTCTCAGGAATCTCTTCTTTCTGATTGTCGGTAGGTTCTGTAATCACCTTTGTTAGACTTCTTTTCAAATGATCTATCATTACTTCTGTCATCTTTTCTTTTGTTAGGACATCTTGCAACAAAGTGTCCAATCTTTTTACAATTAAAACAAACAAGTGGTAATTTACATTTGTATTTACCTTTGCCTCTTTGCATTCTTCTAGCCATAAGTGCTTCAATTCCATCAAGATAATCCTCTTCACTTTCAGTATCACTATCTTTTCTCATAGTGTTTTTATGACTTGATTTACTTATTCTCATAGAAGTTTTGAATGCAGACTCTATGTTTGGTAAGACACTATTATCAAAGTTATTCATTTCAAATGAAATCAGTCTTCCAATCAAACTTTCTAGAGTAAAATTTCTTTTTTCTACTACTCTAATTTCTTGAATGGAAGATACTCTAATAGCATAAGTAGGCAGTAAGGTTCTTAGAATTTTACTTACCATTGTATTTTCTTCTAGTACACCTCCAACTCCTCGTATAGCATTGACTACCTCTTTGATTCTTGTGATGTACTGTGTGATGTTTTCACCTTCTTTCATTTTGATATCATCAAACTTTCCTCTAAGGCTTTCTGCCTTGGCTCTCAAAACATTCTTGTCACCACCATGTACAAGCATCAATTTTCTCCACATCTGCTTTGTAGTCTTGCAGGTTTTGACATCTTCAAATTCACCATCGGAGAGTGTGGAAGCAAGTTCTATCATCATGCAGTTGTGCTCATGCTTCTCTCTGAATTGTTCAACTGTTGGTACTCCTGTGGGCAACACATATTCAACATCTAAGTATTGAGTAACATCATTACCAATACCTGATAAGTGGAGTCTTAATTTGCTCTTCCATGAATCAAAATTATCTTTGTTCAACTTGGGCACATTTCATCTGTTCATCTTGTGATCTTTAGCTTAGGTCTTGAAACCTTCCTTCTAAGCACACAAGCTCTGATACCGATTGTTAGTAATAACTAAGAGGCGGGGGAGGGGGGGGAGGGGGTAAATCATTGGCCTCAAAAATTAATCCTTAAAACTTATAACCACTAATTATGTCTCAAGTTATCTTCTGTCTTACAAGATGTCTTCCTTGAAATACTTTTATCGATTTACTACTTGTCAGATTGCTTTTTAAATATCTCTTCTGTATGATTACCGATAAGTAGTTAACTATTTACCGAAACACAATAAATATGTAGAGTATACCGATCAATCCACAATTGCATATGTAAAATGTAAAACAGTAAAGTGATCAAACATTAAACAAATAACACATGGATTTTTAATGTGGAAACCCTATTAAGGGAAAAACCACTAGGACCGGTACCCCAAATTTTCACTCTTCTAAAGTGAACCCTGTTAAGAGACAACCCTGTTAAAGGTTACAAACACACTGTTAGGTGTGACCTTGTTAGAGGATTTAAGAATAGTTTGTCACCTAGTATCTGGCATCTAATGCTACCATCCTTGATCAAACACTCACTTGGCCTATCAATAGGTATCAGGCATATCCAATGCTACTTTTATGATCAAAATTTTTGATACTCCTTGGGATGTACCTCAATTGTAAAAGACTTTTAATTCCTACTCGGTTAAGAGGCTTTATGCTTCAATGGTTAAACTGAAACACTAATGATTTGTTCATACATACAACTCAATTACATATTTTCAGATCTATTGTTAGTCGATTACCTCTCTGATCAATATAATCGTTTATACCTTTGCTCCACACTGTTCTTTTCTATGATGCTTGTTTCACTATTCATTGGTGTCTAAAAAATCTAGCTATTTCCTTATCTTGTTGATCAGGACTGAATGAAGACTTTCTTCTCCTTCAGATTCTCTTTAGCATCTTTCCTCTTTTCTCTTATTCACCCCACACACCAATTCGTAATAAATTGGGTTTGTCTCTATATAGACATGATTTCCCCTTTTCTTGGCTTTCTTGATTCTTGGCGTGTTCCACAATTCTTGCCAATAGATTTAAAGAAAAATATTGATTTATCTCAAAGAGATCTTCTTGCCAACTTGACAAATCAGCTTTAAATCAATTACTTATCTTTGGCTTTATCTGGATGTTTAAAATAATGATAAGTATCCATTAATTCTATCTTTGGCTTCTTGGCAGCTAAGCATTTTGTTGTTTTATAAACTCTTTGTTATGTCAGTTAACACTTCAGTTAGTCATCGGTGATAACTAATTGTTCCATTGGTGTGACTTCAGTTGTCATCGGGATCTCCATCCTTGTCTTTTCCGTCGGTTAACACTGAAATTATTTCCATTGGTTTACTCTGTGTTTTGCTTGTCGGGCAACATTTTAACTTTGCTCATCGGTAATGCAGTGCATTAGCTCTTCGGGTAACACTGTGACTCTTCTCTTTTACTATGACCATCGGTACTGTGCACTCCATCAGTGTATGCATTCACTTAGTGAATACTTGACTTGTATGCATTACTGATAGCATAGCCTTGATTCATTGATTCTTTGAAGTCTTTGGCAGTATTTCCATGACCATACAGATTATATCAAGTTGAAATCAATGAAAATACAATACATTAATTGATTTAATGTCTTGCATGATCATCAACTTAACATCTTCAAACATTCAATCAGTTACATGTCATCAATGTATATTCACAATATCCAATATTTAATACAGTAGCTGCATCAAACAAACCTTGTCACTAAACATACCAGGAACACTGTCACCAATAGTAGAAATATATTGATATCAATCATAAAACATCAAGGTCAACACATATATATGCACAATATCCAACAATCTCCCAATAATCACCCCCTTTGACATTAATGGAAATAGATGATGTCAAAAAACAAATCAATGCTCAAAAAAATCATATCAGCAATACTACCAACAGTATCCACAATATCTTTGAGAGTCTCTCTAACAAAACTTCTCAAGCATAAAAAAATTTCTCCCTCTTAGAAACATACTTTTTTTTCACATGACTATCTCTCCCCTTTTGACATCAATGAAAATGACCAATATTTTCACTAAGTCATAGAAGCCAAAAATATGAACAAACATCTCTCTAAAAATCTGAATAAGCATATCTGCCCCAAATCTGAATGACATTCCTCATAAAAATATCTACCCCCCCTAAGAAGGAGCCACAAAAACATCAATTTAGAATAATGATGATCTCTGTAAGTACACTAGATTGATGGAAATCAATGCATCTCTAGCTCTGACCAGGAGGGGAAATTACCCCAAGCTTACCTCAAAGATACTCAAAAGTATTCTTTGGAAAAGGATTCATGAAGATATCTGCAATCTTCTCTTTTGTGTATACATGTATTCTAATATGACTTATTTTTCATTGATCATGTCTCTCAACAAATTATATTTGATAGATATATGCTTTGTCTTTGAATACAACACTGGGTTCTTTGAAATATTGATAGCACTTGAGTTGTCACAATAGATAAAAATAGGCTCATCAATACTTACTCTGATATCTTTCAACATTTTCTTCATCCACATCACTTGTGTACAATTAATAGGAGAAACAACGTATTCATATTTATCAGTAGATTGTGATATACAATTATGTTTCTTACTTTCCAATGAAACTAACCTTTTCCCAAGAATGAATGATCCTCCACTTGTGATCTTTCTGTAATCCACATTACCTGCCCAATTCACATCAATAAATGCACTTAATTTAAATTCATCATCCTTACAATACCATAAGCCATAATCAATTATTCCCTTCAAGTATTTGAATATCCTTTTAATAGAAACAACATGTGAATCCTTTGGTTCTGCTTGAAATCTTGCAACAATACAAATAATATTCATTACCATGTTATCTTGATCAGTCAGAGGAAATCCATCAGGCTCCTCAATATAGACTTCCTCTTCCAACTCTCCATTCAAAAATCCTGACTTAACATCCATCTAATATACCTTGAAATTTTTGTAAGTAGCATATTCAAGAAACATCCTAACAACTTCAATTCTGGAAATAGGAGCAAAGGTCTCCTTAAAATAAATACCTACCATTTGTGAATGTCCCTTACAAAGAAGTCTTGCTTTGTTCTAAACGACTTCAGCATATTCAATCATTTTTTATGAATACCCATTTACTACCGATTAGATTCTTGTTCATGGATCTGGGAACAAGAATCCATGTTTTGTTCTTCTCAATCTGTTCCAACTCTTCTTCCATAGCTTTAACCCAAATTTCATCTTCGCATGCTTCATCAACATCCTTAGGCTCAATCTTAGAAAACAAAAAAATCTCATTTCTATCAATTCTTCCTCTAGTTTGAACACCTTGATTCCTATCACAAATAATCTATTTTTTTCAAAGATTTAAACTTACATACTTTGGAGTATTTAGATTTGCATTTGTAGCTGACTCGTGTGTTTCCAACTCTTCCTTAATTGCAACTTGTTTATTCTTTTCTACTGAACCCTTCTAATTTTGATTGTGATCCTATGCTTACGCTATCTAATTTTCTTCCTCATCATATAATTCATAATTGCAAGATCTAACAAGCTTTTGATAACTTTCATCTAATTTGACATTGACACTCTCAATTATCTTCCTCAACTTATTGTTATACCATTTGTATGCTTTTCTCTTTGTAGAATAACCAAGAAAGATTCCTTCATCACATCTAGGACCAAATTTCCCTAAATATTCATCTCTTTTGATATAACATTTGCTTCACAAAATTTAAAAGTACTTCATTGTATCTCATACCAAAGTTCATAAGGGGTTTTACCAGTACTATGCTTGATTTGAAATTGGTTCAATGTATAGATTGCAGTGCTAACCACTTCTCTCCAATAGATCTATTGTACATTTCCTTCAATCATCATAGTCCTTGTAGTGTCAAGGATTGTTTTATTTTTTCTCTTTGCAATACCATTACGTTATGGGGTTCGCAGAGTATAAATTTTTCTCTTTATCCCAAGCTCTTCACAAAATGTATTAAACTCACCGCCTCTATCAGATCTTAGATATTTCATCTTCCTACCGATTTTAGTCTCAACCAAAGCTTTGAAAATCTAAAATTTATCAAATTCCTCTGATTTTTCCTTCAAAAATGTAACCCATATCATCCTTGAATAATCATCAATGAATAAAATGAAATACCTATCTCCATAATAGCTTCTAGTTCTTGCAAGGCTACATAAATCAAACAAGGGGCATTGTTATAGAATTTTTCAATACCACCATCATAATCTTGCAGCTTTACAATTTTTCTTTTGTCTCTGATCATGTGATAGGAACAACCATTATCAATAACTCATTCATCTATCTTATCCACATGTGAAGTAAAGAGTTTTTCTTGATTCAAGAAACTAGGATTCTCATATCTGATAGAAATAGATTCAATTTTGTATTCACTCTTCTCATATTCATCATCAGTTACAGCTTCATCAGTAGCATTATAACACTTCTTCTGATATTTAGGCCTAAATTTCTTAGATTTGTACTTGGAATCTTTATTCAAACATCTTGAAGCATTAAGACCAATCTTATTGCATGAAAAATATTTCAAAGGTAACTTTCCTTCATACTTACCAACTCCCTTACATAATCTCTTCAAAATTAGGGCTTCAAGCTCTTCAAGCTTTCTTTCTTCTTCCTCAATCTATGCCCATTCCTTAGCATATCTAGATACATACTTAGATGAACTTTCTCCAGGGTTATATCTTTCCTTATCCTTAACAACAACTTTAAATGTAGATTCAACTTTAGGAAGACTATGACCAAATTATCTCATTTCAAAAAAAAATCTTACCAAACAATGTGTCTCTTGTTACAATTGCCACAGTTCTGATTTCTTCAATAGCATCAATTTTGTGATTGTAAGAAAGAGGTAAGGATCTCAGTATCTTAGAAACAGTTTCATTCTCCTCCAATGTTCCACCAACACATTTGATTCTACAAACAAGTTAAATCACCTTCTGCACAAAGGAAGCAATGTTCTCATCTTCAATGCTTCATATTTTCCTTTCAAACTCTACAACTTGGCTTGCTTTACACATGTATCTCATTCATTCAAAGTCTCTAATTTTGTCCATATCTCATCTATAGTCTCCAATTCCATGACATTTACAAGTATACTTTACATTTGATAGGGCACTCAAAAAGGTTTCTTTTGCTCTCATATTGTACTCAAATTACTTCTTCTCATCAGGATTCACAATAGAAAGATCAGCAAGAGGGTTGTAAAACTTATTAGTGACTTGCCAATATTCTTATTCAATGCATCTATAGTGTGTAATCATTCAACCCTTCCATATGGAATAATTAGTACCTTAAAATCTCATACTATCCTTCTTAAAGGAATATGCCATCCCAAATCTCCTCAAGTGATCAAGCTTCCAAAAGAGGATACACCTCTGATACCTATTGTTAGGAAAAGGAAAAACACACAACTAAGAGGGGGGGGGATGAATTAGTTGTGTCCCAAAAAATTCCAAACTTTATCCTACTTATTAACCTTACTATCAGATTTGAATGATAAACATAAATGCAAGATCACAACACATAAATCAACACATAACAATAATATTTTGTTAGAGTTAAAAAGGTATTTTCACTTATTAATTAAATCATTATTGATTTAATTATTAGGTAACCTTTTAACCTATTAATTAAATCATTATTGATTTAATTATTAAGTTACTTTTTATCTCTAGTTCACTTAAGCTAAAATTTAGGCATGCAATAATTAATTCTTGTATTAACTATTCATGCAACCTAGGTTTCTCCACCCTTCTTAGGGTTTTGATCTCCTTTATTAGGATTGATCAATTTGTAATTATTTCTGATAATAAATTGAGAAAACACAGGTTTTTTTGTCCAAACAAGATATCGTTAGAAAGCTAGTTCTGAGCCTCACCTGAATTTCCACGTTTGGTTTTATGATTTTGCCTTCTTGCATGGTGTTTTTCCAGTCAATGTCAGGGTTTCATTTTTTATTTTGGTCGCCATATGTTTCTCCTCTGGACTCCATTTTTTGACTTCCACATGACGTCAGAAAGTTGGTTCTGTTCTCCTTCTTCTTGTATGCATCTCAATAGCAAAATAAGCTCCAGGTATATTTTATTCATTTTTTTTTCTTTTTGGATGTTTTAGGTCCTCGGATCATTTTCTATGCATGGGATGACTCCTTGTTAGCTGTTACACATGTTTCTATAGCTTTCAGTCATTCCTAGATATTGTATACATATTTTTCTGTAGCATTTCTTTTTTGCAAATGCACTGCGATAAAGTACCATCTTGCATGCTTGGGATCCCGCACATTTTGTTCCTTATTTTACTCGTGCTATATTATAAAGTGCCATGGGGGGTTTCCTGAACCTTTCATAAGTGAGTGTTCCTTCCACGACATTAGCCTCATGTGTGTCAAGCGATTGATCATCCTCAACATCATAATTTATTTGTGCTTGTACTTTCTTCATCATACAATGTTTCTTTGCAGTCTGACTTAGTGTATCTACCATACCTCTCCCTGATCAACATTATGGTGGTATTTCTTGTTGGTTCTATATGATTCCTTGGTTCTATGGAGTTATTCTATGTATTCATTATTTGTTCCTATATACTAGGCGGATGCAGTGGCTGGTACCTATGCATTTTGGTGAGATGGATCATTTACCATACAAACACTCTTCTTTTGTTCCTATTTCAGAGGCTTCAAACTTGTTGTTTTTTTCCATTTGTATCTTCGAGTTTTAATGTTTTCCTTATTTTCCATTCTGATTTGAGTAGTGTCATTTGAGAGCACTCATATAGATTACAACAGTTATTTGAGAGTGTTTGTGCAGCTTATGCTTTAGAGGTGTTCTACATGTACTTCTTTTGATCAACTCTTCAAACTTTGGTGGTTTTGCCATCTGTATCTTTGAGTTACAATGTTTTCCTTGTTTGCCATTCTGATTTGAGTAGTTTCATTTTAGGGGACTCATGCAGATTACAGTCTTCTCTACCTTATCTTTGTTCCTATTTTCTGGGACTTTCCCTAGTTTGGAGGCTTCTTTAGTCCTTCACTAGGCTTCATCTCTTTTCAAAAAGGGGTTTTTTCCAGTGGGTTTTCTCCTTTTTACAGAGATTTTTTGTACTTGGGTACCTGATTAGGCCTTTTGTCGGGACCCATTTCCTGCTTTGAGTAGCTTCTTCCTAAGTTTATCTTAAGGGGGGTGTTAGATTTAAAAATTTATTTTCACTTATTAATTAAATCATTATTGATTTAATTATTAATTCCCATTTTCACTTATTAACTAAATCATTATTGATTTAATTATTAAGTCATTTTTTTATCTCTAGTTCACTTAAGCTAAACTTTAGGCATGCAATAATTAATTCTTTTATTAACTATTCATGTAACCTAGGTTTCTCCACTCTTCTTAGGGTTTTGATCTCTTTTATTAGGATTGATCACTTTGTAATTATCTCTCTCGAGAATTCCTTCAATTTCTTCTTTGAATGATATTTCATATTTCTTGGACATTATGAGTTGTGTCTCCATTCTTTTCTTTGTGACAGGTTATTTTGATGCAAGTGATCTTGGCTTATGAATTCTTTGAGTTCTAGCAAATTTTTGACGTGGAAACCTAGTTAAGAGAAAAACCACGATGAGGATCAAACCCAAAAGATGATGTACTATGTTAAAAACACTATATATCTGATAAGAGTATTACAAAGGGGAATGCACATGGATTCAAGCACACTACTTAGAGCTCACTTCTCAAATACATTAAGGGATTCAACCCAAAGAAAGGATCATTGCTTTACAAAAATATCTGATTAAAATTCACAATGGACAATAGTCTAGAACTCATGAACTGACTGATA
This sequence comes from Thuja plicata, assembly GCA_018584345.1. Taxonomy (NCBI): domain Eukaryota; kingdom Viridiplantae; phylum Streptophyta; class Pinopsida; order Cupressales; family Cupressaceae; genus Thuja; species Thuja plicata. The sequence continues at coordinate 1,720,728 of MU227309.1, forward strand.
GCATCTTTGTTATGCAAATACATTTCCAATGAATTATAAAATTGTTGCCTCAATTGCAGATTCCACTCATACCTCTTCACACAAAATTTGTACATACTCTCTCGCTCTCATCTGCACATTCATAATTACAAATGATTACATCTTTATATATACATTACATCAATTTATCTCTATTAGGTTGGCTAAGGACCTAATTATAAAATATTAATTCATTATAGCTCAATACATAATGTGATCCATTGAATGTCGGCTAATACATTGCAATGATCACTAACATCTTCAAACATACTCTAGATCCATATATCACGCCACAATCCTTCGCAACATGCTACGACACCATGTCAACCAAGAACAATAAGAAAAACAACACACCACATGAAAATCACTAAATCCGATCACATAATCTGATGCAATCTAGTAACATGAATAGGAGATGATCTAGAAACATCAACAAGCAACATGAAATGTCACGATATCAACAAAAACAATTTTGTCTCAGAATTCACACTTATATCTATATTGTTCATCAGGAACATCAATTAGCAACCTCTATCACAAAAGAAAAATAGCTTCCCAACATCCAAATCATGAACCACTCAAGCTGAGATCACACATATATGTCCTAAAATCACCACTAGGTTAGCAACCAAGAATATTGCATAACCAATCCACATTGATACAATTATTGCAACATTGTCTCTTTCAGAACAACCAAAATAGCAGCCTCTGATAAATCAATCTTAGCTCACTCAAATCAATATGCAAACCTATGTAAATTGACATAGGTCAACTATAGACATCCCTAAAACCATCTATACGTTCGCAACATCTAATATTCAATACAATGGTCACACTGAACAAATCTTCTTATTGAACATACCAAGAACATTGTCACCAACAGTAGGAATATGTTGACATCAATGACAAAACATCAATGTCAGCACAAATATGCACAATATCTAGCAATCTCCCAACAATTTGGTGTTCGCAAAGCCCGAGAATAGAGTGAACTTTATTGTCTGCATGTTTTTTTTAAAATAATAATAATAATTTTGTTTATGGCTCCTAAGATTTTTTTTATCAGTTAAAAAAATTGTGAAAAAAAATGATTCAAAATTGTCATAAGTAAAATGATAGTATAATTAAATCATTTTTTTTTGTTTAATTAAATATATTTGTATAAGAATTTAAAATGAAATATTTTAACTTTATAATGATTTTCCAAATGTTAAAAAAATTCAAAATAAATTAATTCTAAAATAAAATCACATTGTTTAATTATCTTAAATAAATTTATTACGCCATAGGCATTTCCATTTTGGAAAGGCCCGGCCTATTTTTTCCATCTAACTATTAGAATTAGTGGAGAGGCCAATGACTACCATTGAAGTCATCTGGCCCCTTCGTCCCTTTTCACCAGCTGTCCATCCCCACCTGTCCACGGTTGTCCCTTTTCACCAATTGTCCATCCCTAGCTGTCCACGGTTGATAGTCACATCATTTCACCTGTATCACAAAATATAGCCAATTATGTGGAAAAATAATCAAATCAAAATTCTAATTCCAACAAGCATCTAGACGCCATATGCAGTAGAGAGACGCCAATAAAATATGGGAAGAATAACTTGTAAAATAAATGCCTTCAACAGTGGACACCAAAACGTCGATTATGGCAGTATTAATAGACACACCCAAGCTGTTTCTACAAAATTAGGGGATAAGAGATGATAAAATGGAACCTGTGACTCCATAAAGAAGGAAGAAGAAACATATCCCAAGGACACGACCCCACAAACAACCCAAAACATTACAAAACTATTGCAGTTAAAGGCACGTGCTTTTCTCTAAAAACACAACATAGGAAGAAGCTTATTGCGCTACCATAGATCAATTCACAAGCCAAGAAACTATGATGACAGGGAAAGATACACCATCTAACAAAAGAATACAAAAAAATAGACTTGATGAGGATAACGACTCTATGCAGACTCGGTCGACAACTAACACTTCTTACAAACTGGAGCTTCCAAAGTTGACAACAACATGGCAGAGTATGGAATAGATATAGGGTATCGTTTGAGGCATGCGAGCACATAAAACAAGGATTCAATAGAGCTCATAAATAGAGTTCCATAAGAGGAATAACCCTTAAGAAGAATTAACTAGAAAACCAATGTGTGTCAATCCATTTAAAAACACACAGATCACAGGGTGGAATTAGACTGGGATTAAATAAAGGTACAATCTAGACTTTATCCCGTTTGTTTATTCCCTAGGGTGTCACAAAGAGAATTGCCACAGCGAATTGTGGAAAATGTGGAGGAATTGGAAGGGTCAAAGATTGGCCTAGGCTGAGATTAGCACTCCTCACAAGGCTTACAATGAGTCCAAATTAGATCACTCCCCGTGTCCACAATCGCTTTGAATCTCACATAGAGCGTTCCCACTGCAACACTCATCAGAAATTCTCCATCCCCAACTTCAATGGGCAACTCAGCGTCCAATTGCCCTTTTATCTTCTACTTTGCAAATGCCTCTATCTTCTTCATTCGTCCCTTGCTTTGATCCACAGTCAAACACAGTCTCTCAGAAAGCCTCAAATCCCCCTCTAATCTGTGCGTCATTATTCACCCTCACTTTTACAAGATCATTGCTGGTGGACTTAGCCCATGCACTAAACAGTCTGTCCAAAGAACATGATATCATTGGAACGGTCAGGAATATCAAGACCACAAAACCCAACAGGTTTCAATGCTCCATTTTTCTATTTCTTTTGTAAACCTGTAAACCCTTTTCTACTCTCATCACCTCCACTCCATACGATATATATAGAGAGAGTGAGGAGGAGCCTTGAATCAAAATTCAATACAATTGTTGCTCAAACTGAAACTGGTTTATTCCCCCTCTCTACTGATTTTCCCACTTGTCCAAATAACAATATTGATTCTCTTATTTACATGTGCGTGATCAGATGATTTTATTTAATCCTGCTCTCTCTCTCTATGCCCGTCACCTCTAATCTCAAATGTTCTCATTGAACACTTTTTCCTTCTCATGTCTAGTGCATCGAAAGCTTCCATATTTTTCCATTTTTTCAGTTACTACTACTCATAGTGTTGTGTTGTGCTCCCTATTACTTGACACATTTATTTACACTTGACAAGTGTCACTAATTTTTCCTGCATTGGCTTGCAATAAACAAGTGGAAAACTGGTTAAATGACTACTTTTCATGGCTTTCAAAAACTCGACAGATTGAGCTACTATGTATTATGCTCATCAAAGATTAGTTATTAATATTATTTAATTGCACTGAGGGAGGAGGGCGGTATTTTAATTATGGAAAATGGTTTTTTGGATTTCATTATATATATTGAATATAAAAAAATTAATTTAATCTTTAATAAAATATTATAAATATTTTAATAATTTGTATATGTATCAAAAGAAATGCAAGGGTTATGCTGATTGTAATTTATACTAGAACTTCTACTTATGGGAGGTTCTACATGTTTGAACAAAATATAGTTTCATGGACTGCAATGGTTTCAAGTTATGTTCAAAATGCGAGAATAGAAGATGCATGACTACTTTTTGACAACAAAATGCTATTTCATGGACTGTGATGTTGTTTGGTTATGTTTGCAGTAGAGTAATCAAGGAGGCAAAATGATTTTTTGACAAATTTTCTTAACGAACTGTGGTATCATTTCATGCGATGATCTTTGGATTGTCTAGGAAGGAAGAATTAAATGTGCTTACCAATTTCTTGTTGAAATGCCAATATGAGATGTGGTACCCTGGAAAGAAATGATTGTCCTGTATGCCTAGAAAGGGTGCATGATAATGGCATGCTATTTGTTTGAGAAAATTGCTAAATGAGATGTGCTCTTGTGGACTTCCATAGCTAGAGGGTATTGCCAAAATGCTAGAATTGACAATGTGTCCAAAGTGTTTGATAATATGGCAAAAATAAATGTAGTTTCACGGAATGCTATGATAACAAGATACGAGAAAAAAATTAGAGTGAAAAATGTGTGCCACTTGTTTGATGAAATGCCAAAATAAGATGTGTTGTGGAATCCTATGATAGCAGGATGTGTGTAGAGAGAATATGATAGTGTGTGCATGACACCTATTTGACAAAATGCTAAAGAAAAATGTAGTCTCATGTACTGCAATGATTACAATAAATGTGATAAATCAAATGAGTGAGAAATCCCTTCAATGTTGCTCTCAAATATAGCTGGTAGGTATCAAGCTAGATCCAACAATGTTCATGTTTCAATCTTTGCAAATGGTATCGTTGATTTAAATCTATCACTTTTCCATCAATACTCACTCATAGATGGTTCAATTTCTATGTGGAAAATTCCATCAAAAAGGGAAAATTTTGGTAGACTTATATGTTCTATTGTTTATATGTTCTAACTACACCAAGTTACCTATGTCAACATCATTCTTGAATGAATATGTCAATTTGAAAAGTATCTTGTCATGAGTAGTATGTTGAACAGCTAGCTTCACTAAGCATATACATGACATCAAAAAAATATGCAAGGGTTTCGCCAACCCTTGTATTATTGTCATTTACCAATCCAAAAATATGGTGGAAACAAGTGCAATTCACAACATTTTGCCTATTATAAGTAATGTATAATAATCTAGAATGTGATCATTAGAAATTTCTTTTACT
>MU227309.1:1740155-1778152 GCA_018584345.1 Thuja plicata
ATCACAATTGCAATACACAATCAATATAATTCAATTCAAGTTAAGGAATTCAATACAATTTACACATCAACATATTTCCTATTTCAAACATTACATTTCAAGATAATTAATAATCTATCAAACCCTTATTTCTTAACACATTATACATTTTTAAACATATCTCTATTTCAATCTCCTTTACATATTAGTAAGTAAGACATAATTTCTTATCTTACACTATGTAACTTTAAAGAAAGACAAGTTACAATTTTGCTGAGGTGAGCCCTGCATTTCCCAAGCGCCTTTCCTCTTTGTAGAACTTCATTATCACATCTTTTATAGTCATTTGATTGAAAAGAATTCATTTTCCTCTATCCTTTGATAGGAATTTGATTTGAACATGATGTGAACAATTCTAGCCCTGGGATGAGGAATTTGAAGAATGCAACCAACTAACAATATCGAGCAATCAAAGAATTCATTATGTGCATTCTACTCTTCACTTTAAGTATTTTTCCATTAACACCAACAATATATGGTTAATTCCTTAGCGTTCTTCTTTATTGCCACCTTGTGCATATTGATCATTGTCTTCCAAAAATATTTATTATTGCAAAACATCTTGCATATTATACACGCTTATCCCAATGGTAGTACATGTAGGCATCTTGTAGTCGAAGATTATTGCTAGTGATGTAATGTGTCAAATGAGGTAGTTATACTCGAACATCTATCTTTCTCATATCGTGGAAGATCCTCTTTCTCCACATTTTGGAAGTGCAGCATTTCATGAGATTACATATCATTAAGGCATGATATCCAATTGTTTATATGCCTTATCCATGCCCCCACATTAAATTTGACCAATTCATTTTCAACTGTAATATCTGACAACTATGCCACCTGATATGCTTTGACCCATATCCATGTCTTAGTCGCAAAGCTCTCATTTAATTGCAGTAGGGTGCTAACAAATATTGATGACATTGGTACTATTTGTGCCATTAGATTTTCTTGAATGTTTGTAAAACTATCTTTGATAAACCAATTTTGTGCATATCCTATAGTTATTGTACGTGATGTAATCTCTTTGAAGAATTCCGTCGAACGGAATGTAGGTTCCTTGCCTACAATACCATATTTTGCAGACACATTTCCTTACATTTTGATGGATATTCATAGTCTCTCCCCTGAGGTTCCTAATTCTATGTGGGCACAAAGGATGATAACAGGCTATCCATGGAGTTGGCTTTCTCCTGTTTGCATCAACTCGAAAGTTTATAATGAGCTTATCTCAATAATATCACATTTAGCGAAAGAAGAGTTTGAAAATAACCGTTTGAAAATGGTTATTGTAACTGATTCTTTTCCTCAAAGGAGAAAGTATGGGAACTCTAACAAGTTGGCCAACTTTTCAAAGAATGAATAAGTTTCTTTGTCTTTGATTCGATATTTTGCATGTATGTCTTCACAACAAACTTTATATCTATTTGAATGTTTTTAAAGACTTCTCACCAAAACCATATTTTGTGTATTCTATCAAACACTTCGACCATTTCCCAAACCTCCTTCGTATGCATGTTTGACTGCAATTTGCAACTATAGAACCTTTATGCATTGATAAATATCAACATTATATGCGCAAAATCAAAAACATGTTACAAAGGTGGTGGGATTTGACTTGAGGCCTTCGAATTGAGTTTTAATAAAAGTTTCTCAAACTCTTATCAACGAACCATTTTGTATCTTGGAACCATTACAGTTATGAGTTGTCATCTCTTTGAGAGTTTCTATCAAAAAATTCATATTGAAATCAGAATGTTTTGATGCACATCCAAACACTTTCATAAGAGATTTCATTTTCATCCAGATAGCAAGAAAGATGGCTTAGGTTGGTGAATCGACCTTTACATCTGCAAAATACATTTGCTTGAAAATTTGTACATTAAATCCATTTTCTTGAAATCTTGTAATCATTTCATTTCATGGCATGGCATCTCTTTGAGGGACTGTTTATTTCTTACAATATCCACCACAACATCTCCATCGATATGATGTAATGGTTATTCATAACCTGTTACAAAGCTTAATCCATCTTGATGCACATAACGAGATGCTGGTAAATTTTGATGAATTTAGCTTTACAGTGCGCTTTTTCATTTGAAAGTATTCAAAGACACATACACTTTCATCGATTCTTTCTATCATTGCACTCTGAGGAAAGAGATTTCACATGTATTGTATACCCTTCATTACAATGCGTGGATGTTTTAACTTCAAATTTATGCAAACACCACTCTAAAACTCCATTTTTTATGATTGCACAACATAGGAAATGTGAAGGTCGCGGCGCTTGATGCATCGGGCAATGTCAATGTCATTTGCTTGAAAGTGTCTACTCTGCGGTCATCTCTTTTCACCTCCTCCCTTGAGATGTTGCCCCTTACAAACCATTCAGCTATGTTGTTTATGATCCACCTCTTGCATGCATATCTCTGCAATCAATTTGAGCCTAAGGCAAGCCACTCAAGCGAGAGGGGGTGTTTGGCTTGATGAGTAATTATTTTGGAGTTTGGATAGAAACTCATCAAGCTAAAGATTCCATAAATAAATAAATTGTCCACTTCGACTATAAATTATTATGTTTGATATAAATTTATATTACTATTTCTTTATCAAACATATAAGAAAAAATAGTTATATAAAATGTGTATTCTTCCTTGACAGACGATGATAGTCAAGTTAATTTGGAGTAGAGCTGCAAACTCCAAATTGAGCATTATCATTAATTTGGAGTACAGCGATGTCATTAATTTACATCGACTATAAATAGTAGCATGATTAAACATTCTTCACAAATTGCGTGCACTAAAATGCATTCTTCTTCTTCTCTTTAATATTACGGTTTCTTTATCAGGAAAAATAGTTTAATAAGATATGTGACAGCCGATGATAGCCAAGTTAATTTGAAGTCCCACTGCAAACTCCAAATTGGGCATTATCTGAAGCTTTGCAGGTGCAATCACAGCTTTGCCAAAGGCCATAAATTTCTATTGTCATTGTAAGTTTTACATCGCTACTAACGAGCAATTTAAAGTTATTGTTTTGGAGTTTAGATATAATTTCATTAAGCTGGAGGTTCCATAAATAAATAAATTGCCTGCTTCGACTATAAATAGTAGCATGATTAAATTTATTGTTTTGGAGTTTAGAGAGAATTTCATCAAGCCGGAGATTCCATAAATAAATAAATTGCCTGCATTCGATGATACCAAATTTTAAATGCATGTCAACCAAGGCAGTTGGAGTTGATAGTTTGGAAAGCTTTTTCAACAATTTAATTTTTTTCTAAATCTTTCAAATCACTCCATTCCACGAGGTGAAATTTCTTGGGGCATTTTGTCAAACAATTCACTGCCTTTTTCCATGCTTTTCCATTTTGGGTTTGTGTAAATGGTCAAGGCGGTTGCATCTAGAGAATCTCTAGTGGTAATATCTGGAAAGTTATTAATGCTTCAATTTATGTCCAGAACCTGCCGCGAATATTCTATATTCTGTATTTTGAAAAATCATTACACCCCATGGGATGACATATATCTACGTAAGGAGTTTGGGCAAACAACTCACTTGCTTGGGAGGCGGAAACACACTGTCAAACAACTCACAGGCCTTTATATAATTTGAAGGATGACCATAATCTGTTGTAATGTCGTGACTTTTAATCGTAGCATTCTGTCAAATATATCAAGTGTTTCATCAATGTATCACAGTTTGCATGTATAACAATATGCTTTGATGCATATTTTCACCTTATCACAAAACCTTATCTTGGCTACCAGAGGCTCATGTCTGCCCAGCCACATGTTCAACATTTCTGCAACTCTTGCAACCATCACATTCCATAAAACAAAACGTCTGCCCTCTATCAAATACTTAATGTGCTCTGCTAGTGCTTTCAAACGCTAACCATCAACCCTTAACCTTTTTCTTATAAGTTCAGGTTTGGCGATCTAGTTGGGATGTTGAATGGAAAGAATGGAATGTTGATCCTTAACCCTTAACTTTTCTTCAAAAGCTAAGATTTTTATTTTTGAATTTGAATTTTTAATTTTAAATAAACTTGGAAACACGAAAACACTAGGGATCTCATGGATTAATACTCTTTTTTAGCTTAAAATATGAAATATTTTTGTTATTTACAACCCGAGATGATGAGATTTTAAAATCTCATTGAAGGAACACGGAATAATATGTGCAAATATGTAGTGACAAATATCCCACAAATAATCTCCGATGTGATAACAAAAATTTGAAATTTTGGCTATTGAAGAAACCATTACAACAACTAGCTCTATCTGGGGACAAGGACTGTAAGGGATGTAGGAGGAAACCAAAATTTTATTTGAGGATTAGTGCCATATCTATGGGCTATAGAGTCACAAAGGAGACAACATAATGATTCATTCGAGAAGCTCGAGGCAAGCCAAAAATCATCCGGAAACCCTGGAAATCTAGAATTTGGACCTTAGGTCAGAAAAAGGTCGATTCTGACCTAGGTCAAGGTTGAGGTCAAGGTCAACCTTGACCCAAAAAGGTTGACTTTGACCTTGAGGTCAAGGTCCCAATTTGTAGTTTGGTGTGTCAAAAACAGGCTAGAAAAAGTGGGAAATGGGGCAGAACAGGGGAAAAAGACAGATCCAGGTTAGAGACCCATTCAAGGCGCTTGACATGACCCCAAAATATTTACTCGAAAGGCTAAACTAGTCTACAATGGAAGTGCTTCCATTTTCTGACTATACAGTATCATTTGTGGTAGTAGAAGAACGTAGAAGGGAGATTTGAGAAGAAGACAATAGTAAGTGGGTAAGACAGAAACTTGTAAGATTGCTTGGTGTCTTGCGAGCACAAGTTTGGATCTCGTTTCTACCACTTAGTTGTAGTGTAGACTGGTGAAGTTGGATCCTACGAGATCTTGTTGAAATTGTTTATGTATTTGTCGTAACTGGGAAAGCCTTACAGCCCGACATGTTGCATGTAATTGGAATTCTAAGATAATATAAGTTGATATTGATATATATTGTTGTGTTGTTGTTGTTTTTTCTATAAGTATTGTTTGGCTGCAAGTTTGAACAATCCTTTATTGGAGTCTCTGAGATTGACTGCATCAAGTGGTATCAGAGCTAGTTTGTTTCTTTTGGAGCTTAGGGTTTCCGAAGATCTGGAGAGATGTCTCTGAGAATATTAGACCCTATGGCGATTGCAGATCTTTCTATGGATGTGGAAGCGAGGATAACAAAAATATTTAGATCAGAGATGGCGGTAATGAAAAATGAAATCATAGAAGGTATCAGAAATGTTGGATTACATAGAGGTTCGAGAACGGATGATGGTTATCAAGAAGCTACTGAAGACTTTGAAGTTTCTAGATCTAGTGGAGATGACAGAGCCGATCAGATGGAAAGATCTGGAGGAGATAGATATGATCGATTGCGGAGATTTGGAGCTCGGTTGAGTATAAGATACAAAATGAAGTTGTCCAATTTTTTAGGTACATTGAGACCTGAGGATCTGATTGATTGGATTGGTGAGTGAGAAGACTGCTTTGAGCTAGAAGACATTGAAGATCCTCTTAGTGAGTTTGGCAAAGACTAAGTTGAAAGGGCATGCTACTTTATGGTGTAAAGAGTTGCAGAGGGACCGAGAAGAAGAAAGTGAGATTAAGATCAATCGGTGGAGGTTGATGGTGATAAAACTAAAGCCTAAGTTCATCTCTACCGACTATGAACTTGAGTTATTTAAGAAATTGCAGAATCTTAAACAAAAGGAGATGAATGTGGAAGATTATACTGAGGATTTCTACAAGTTGACTATTCGGTCTGGACATAGATAACTTTCTAAGGAAAAGGTGTTGAGGTATGTCAATGGTTTGAGATTCAATATCTAGGATGAGATTGGTATGTTGAAGATTGACTCAGTAGAAAATGCTTATCAGTATGCATTGAAGGAAGAAGATAGGTTGAAAAGAAGACATCATGGTAATTCCTGAGGGAAAGAGAATCAAGAATAGTTGGTAAAGGATAAACCAAAAGTTGTAGATGAACCAAAACCTGTTAAACCGAGGAGAAACATAGGTAGAGGTGTATTCAGATGTACTTGTTACAATTATGGTGAAGAAGGACATTGGTCATTTGAATGTCCCCATGCAGATAGGAAGGTCGGTAGTCACCAAAATGGTATGGTGAATGAAGTTGTTGAGAATGAACTTGAAGTGGAATGTGTGACTCTCTTTCTTAGGAGAACTTTCCTGCCCTTGAAGAAAGTTGATTCTTGTCAAAGGAAGAACTTGTTCAGGACTGTGTGCAAATCTAGTGGCAAATTTTGTAAGGTGATTGTTGATGGAGGAAGTACTAACAACCTAGTTTCTGAGGAGATGGTTCAGAAACTTGGTTTGAAAAGGTTGAGGCATCCTTGTCCTTATAGGATAAGTTGGTTACAATTTGGTCATGCAGTAGAGGTAAAAGAACAGTGTATGGTGAGTTTTCACATTGGCTCTTATAGAGATGAAGTATTATGTGACATTGTGGAAATGAGTTCTTGTAATGTTTTACTTGGGAGACCTTGGCAGTATGATAGAGAGGCTATTCATGCATATAAACAAAATTTAATTACTATCCTGAAAGATGGACAAAAGTTTATTTTGATTCCTTTGAAGGATGAAGGCAAAGGAAAGAGGAACTTGAGCATTGGCTGCAGATCTGAGATGGTTTCAGGGGTTGGTGCAAACATTCAGATTTAGGGATCTGAAGGTACATTGGAGGGTACTAGTAAGAGGAAGTAGAAGAAGAACCGAGGGAAGAGGGTGTTAGTTCAGGACTTGGAGGACATATATATCAAGAACCAGTTTGGGATCTATGTGTTAAATCCCAATAGATGTTCGTCCATCTTCTGAGAACATCTTTTCACACTTGGGGTGTCTGATGCAGGAGCATCCTGGGGTAGTTGGCAATCCTGTATCACTGAAAAAAATGTTTTGGTTTGATTTTAGTTTTAGTAGTAAACTCGGTTGGAGACCTGAGGTGCTTGGTCACTTTGGTGGTAGCTCTCAGTTGGAAGATGTGTTGCTTCACTGATGGACTCGGTGACTAGACTCGGTGTTCAGTGGTATTATAGTTTGAGTTACACTACTCAGTGGTAGTTATTAAGTGTGTTCATCTCAGTGATGTCTTACTCGGTAGCATATTACTCGGTGGTGTTCTATGTTTCAGTGGTATCTTCTCGGTAATGTCTGAGTAGTGACTATTGGCATCGGTACTTTACCAAATGAGCTCGGTGGCTTTTCTAGTGCTCAGTACTGACTTGGGGTCTTCGTTGTAGAGTTCACCAACTGGATTTTATGGATTGAGCAGGCATTGGAGATTGCATTCGTGATTTGAGGGGGTCATTGGGATTGTGTTGAGTTCTGAGGCATATAGATTTGATGCATTGGATCTTGTGTGGACCTAAATCTGAGTTGGTTTTTTCTTCTATGTATTTGGTGGTTATTTACAGCCGACTAGTGCATTTAATATTTGTTCATCATGGATTATAATGGACGTCTGGGTCATTTAATTTTTGTTTACAAGTCGACTTGTGGCTGTGTTGTATAAAAGGAAGCATACAGGTATCATTTGTGGTAGTAGAAGAAAGTAGAAGGAAGATTTGAGAAGCACATAGTAGTAAGTGGGTAAGACAAAAACTTGTAAGATTGCTTGGTGGCTTGCGAGCACAAGTTCAGATCTGGTTTCTTCCACTTAGCTATAGTGTAGGCTGGTGAAGTTGGATGCTGTGAGATCTTGTTGAAATTATTTATGTATTGGCCATAACCGGAAAGGCATTATAGTTTGACATGTTGCATGTAATTAGAATTCTGAGATAATATAAGTTGATATTGATATATCTTGTTGTTTCCATTGTAAGTGTTGTTTGGCTACAATTTTGGATAGTCCTTTACTGGATTCTCTGAGCTTGACTGCATCATAGTTCTTAATTTTGAAACTAGATTTAGTTAGCTTACCCAACTGACATTCCTTACACATTGCATTAGCAAGCTTCAACAATTTAGGAAAATCTCTTACTGGATTCATAGTGCTTATCTTCACAATGTTATCAAAGTTCACATGACAAAATCTCTTGTGACATAACCAACATCATCAATCTTAGCAAACATACATGTATTCTCTAAATTGTTCAAATGAAATACATTAGCTTTAGTCTTTGTACCTAATGCAATCTCAATTCTAGTGCTTCCAATGATTTTACATATTCCATCCTTGAATTCCAAGTGGTAACCCTTATCAACTAGTTGTCCAACACTCAAAAGACTACGCCTTAAACCTTCAACATATAAAACATCAATAGTATTAATCTTGCCATCAAGTGTAATGAAACCTCTACCTCTGATCAAACAAGGGGCATTGTTATCTAATATGACAACACCACTATCATAATGTTCGAGCTTAAAAAATTTGATTTTAAATCTTTGGTCATGTGATATGAACAACCATTATCAATAACACATTCATCTCTCTTATCCAAAAGTGAAATATAGGTTTTTTCTTAATTCAAGAAACTAGGATTCTCATTTCTGGTGGGAATAAAAATAATCCCATCTTCACTCTTCTCATATTCATCACCAGTTACACCTTTATTAGTAGCCTAATAACACTTCTAATATTTAGGCCCAAATTTCTTAGACTTGTATTTTGGCTCTTTATTTAGACATCTTGAAGCATTATGACCAATCTTATTGCATAAAAAATATTTCAAAGGTAACTTTCCTTCATACTTACCAGCTACCTTATGTAATCTCTTCACAATTAGGGCTTCAAGGTCTTCAAGATTTCTTTCCTCTTCCTCAATCTCTTCCCATTCCTTACCATATCTGGATACATACTTAGATGAACTTTCTGTAGGGTCATATCTTTCCTTATCCTTAGAAATAGTAGCTTTAATTGCAGATTCAACTTTAGGAAGAATATCACAAAATTCTCTCATTTCAAAAACAAATAACTTACGAGCCAATGTGTCTCTTGTTATAATTGTCATAGTTCTCATTTCTTCAATAACAACAAATTTGTGATTGTAAGAAAGAGGCATGGATCTCAGTATCTTAGAAATAATTTTATTCTCAGGTCCAATGTTCCACCAATGCATTTGATTCTACAATCAAGTTTAGTCACCTTCTGCACAAAGGAAGTAATGTTCTCATCTTCACTCATATTCAATGCTCCATATATTCCTTTCAAACTCTGTAACTTGGCTTTCTTAACACATGCATCTCCTTCATGTAAAGTCTCTAATTTTTTCCATAACTCATGTGTAGTCTCCAATTCAATGACATTTACAAGTATACTCTGCATTTGACAGTGCACTCAATAAGGCTTCTTCTTCTCTCATATTGTACTCAAATTTCTTCTTCTCATCAGGAGTCAAAATAGAAAGATCAACAGGAGGGGTGTAAGACTTCTTTGTGACTTGCCAATGTTCTTCTCCAATGCATCTCAAGAGTGTAATCATCCAACCTTTTCATATGGAATAATTAGTACCTTCAAATCTTGGACTATCCTTCTTAAAGGATGTCATCCCGAATCTCCTCAAGTGATCAAGCTTCGAAAAGAGGATTCATCTCTGATACCAATTGTTAGGAACAAGGAAACACAAACACTAGAGAGGGGGGTGGGGGGGGTGAATCATTTGTGTCCCAAAAACTTCCAAACTTCATCCAACTTATTAACCTTACTCTCAGATTTTAATAATAAACATAAATGCAGAATCACAACACATAACACCAAGATATTTGACATGGAAACCCGGTTAAAGGAAAAATTATGGTGGGGATCAAACCCACAAGATGATGTACTCTGCTAAAATAATTATAGCCTATTAGGAGTACTACAAAGGGGAATGCATGTATGCATTTAGACACACTTCTCAAATATATTAAGGGCTTCAACCCAAAGGAAGGCTCACTATTTTACAACAATCTCTGATTAGAATTCACAATGGACAATAGTGCATAACTCATGAACTGACTGATAGCATCTTTGTTATACCAATACATTTCCTATGAAGTACACAATCTCTACCTCAATTGCAGATTCCACTCATACCTGTTCGCACAACATTTCTACATACTCTCTCACTCTCATCCACACATTCACAATTACAAATGATTACATCTTTACACACATTACATCAATATATTTCTACTAGGTTGGCTAAGGACCTAATTATAAAATATTAATTCATTATAGCTAAATACATATTGTGATCCATTGAATGCCGACTAACACATATCAATGATCAATAACAACATCTTCAAACACACTCCAAATCTATAAATCATGCCACAAGCCTTCACAACATGTTGTGCCACCATGTTGGGCAAGAACAATAAGAACAACAAAACACCATATGAAAACCACCAAATTCGATCACATAATCCAATGCGATCCAGCAACCTGAATAGGACACGATCTACAAATATCAATAAGCAACATGAAATGCCACGACATCAACAAGAACAACTCTGTCTCATATTTCACACTTATCTCTAGACTGTTCATCAGGAACGCCAATCAGTAACCTCTGTCACAAAAGAAAAATAGCTTGCTAGCATCCAAATCACGAACCACTCGAGCTGAGAACACACATCCATGTCCTAAACTCACCACTAGGGTAGCAACCAAGAATATTCCATACCCGATCCAATAATTGCAACATTGTCTCTTCCTAAACAACCAAAATATCAGTCTCTGATAAATCAATCACAACTCACTTAAATCAACGTGCGAACCTTTGTAAATTGACATAGGTCAACTACAGACATCCCTTAAACCATCTATACGTTCGCAACATCTGATATTCAATATAGTAGCCGCACGGAACAAATCTTCTCACTGAACATACCAGGAACATTGTCACCAATAGTAGGAACATGTTGACATCAATGACAAAACATCAATGCCAGCACATATATGCACAATATCCAACAATGTTCTAATAGTTTGGTGTTCACAAAGGTCAAGAACAGAATGATCCTTAGTGTTTGCATGTTGTTTTAAAACAACAATAATAATTTTATTTAAGGCTCCTAAGAACATTTTAATCAGTTTTTAAAAATGTGAAAAAAAAAGATTCAAAATTGTCATAAGTAAAATATTTTTATAGTTAAATCATTTTTTTGTTCAATTAAATATATTGTTAAAATTTAAAATGAAATATTTTAACTTTATAATGATTTTCCAAATGTTAAAAAATTCAAAATAAATTAATTCTAAAATAAAATAACATTATTCAATTATCTTAAATAAATTTATTTTATAAATATCAAATATCTATAGGCATTTCGACGTACTTAGATAGATAAAGTTATATTAAAGGAAATTTATAAAAAGAAAAGTAATTATCAAAGAGAATATACATGGGATACAGTAGAGAAAAAGACGCGGCTCTTACAGGCCATCTAAAATATATAAATAATTAATAATAAAAAGAGGTAGAAACCAGGAAGCATCCACGTGTCCTGTTAAGAGGGCAATGTAAGGTGTAGAATCATTCCCGAGGGCTTGGGCTGCATCCTTTAAATTAATTTGGTGGACAGTGATCAGACCATCGTGAAGAAGAAGAGAACGGTCAGATCATCTCTTATAAGTTCTCTTTAACATTTTAATTGTATGCCTAAACTATATAGCGTTGCGAAGAGGAATTCGGAGAAAGGGGAACCATTCGATGAACACTAATCCAAGGGCTACGATTGACGAATATCACCTCAAACTTCTTGTCCCTTGGATTAGTGTTCAGCGAATGGTTTCCCTTTCTCCAAATTCCTTCGCAACTCTATATAAACAGAACAATAAACAATAGACCTCAAGCAAAGCTCTCGTTTTCTATATAGCGTCTATGGAGTTCTCACTACAAGAATACGTCAAATTCTGCGTGGGAATCCAAATAGCAATAGCAGTGCCCATCTTCTCCGGAGAGTTGAACCCAAACAACCTCCTCCACTGTCAAAATTGGTGGCTTCTTTTTCTTATTTCCGCCATTATTTTCAGTGGAATGCTCGTACTAATGGCAGAAGAATGTGTTAGGCAGTTCAGAGAGGCCACTCATGTGCACATATTGCCATTCCACCCACCACTCTCGTTTCAGGAGAGTCTCAAGTTATACTTTTTGCATTTGAGAAAGCACTGGAAGTATATCATACTGCTCTTTCTGTATATTGTCTTCTCTGCAGCGATCTTGAGAGCAACCTACGCCCTTCAAGGATTGTGCAACGACCACCGATCCACGCCCACTTAATGAACTTTCTTCTGTTCCAGACTTATGTAATTGTCAGTTTTTGTGTACAGAGGATTGAAAAGAGATTTGTGTGCCCTTGACTACAATTTGGATGTCCATGTTAGGAACCCTTTTTTTTTGTAATATTATTTACTACAATAAATGTTCTGTCAAATAAAGTATGCGTCGCTAGAATGATAATTTGTTACCTTATATTAAAAAGTAGATTGTGGGAAGGAGCGCATCTGGCCCTGAGATTGCAGGTTGCTGTCGTTTTCTTCAGTTTCTATAGTTTAGGGCTTGGCTTTTGTTTGTTTTTTGGGATAAGTTTGGGAGTTGACTAATTATTCTTCTCACTTTATTTTTGGATTCTATAATGATTAATTAAATATTTGGTGCAGTATTTAGGTAAAAAAAAGTAGATTGTGTTTAAGGATTTAATTCTTGACTCAAAATATATATGGTGACGATGACGAAGAAGATTTTGTTTAAGGATTTAATTCTTAATTCAGAATTACATAAATAATGACATCTCAGCCTTTATTGAACAAGCATAAATAATGACATCTCCTTCGTATGATGTGGGTATTTGTATTTTCTGAGTACTTTTCACCTGAAAGCACAAAAAGGAGACAAAACAAAATTAAAGGAAATAGATGGCAGAAATCCCAAAAGATTCCCAAATGATAACAAATTACAAAGGGGTTTTAAATGCGATATAAGTTGGATATGTGAAATAAATCAGACAAGGAAAACATGTTTCAACATATGAGGAAACAAGTAACCTCAATATTTTCTAACCAAGATACCAGAGTGTGATTGTGTTGTTACAAGCTAAGGTTGTCGTTGCACCAAAAGATTGACCTGTCAATGCTCGATACAACCAATAGACTTATAGAAGACATAGGGGACTATTAAACCATGCCACTAATCCTCGCGAGGGATACTGGCCCACTGCCAATAATCCCCCTCCCAGCGTCACTCGTCGCAACTTGTGTGATTTGAACCTGTGACCAAGCTCTGATACCACTTATTATGAGCTAGGGTTGCCTTTGCACCAAAAGATCGACCTTTCAATGCCCAATGCAACCACTAGACTTATAGAAGATACCTGTGGTTGTAAAACCATGTCATGAATCCCCACAATGGATGTTTGCCCACTACCAACACATGCTTCATCTTTTACATATATCCAATGTACTCAAAGGGATTATCAATTTAACATACGAGAAATAGATAGCAATAACTGGAAAATACATTTAAGATATACGAATCAAATGCATTCTTGGTTATTCTTTTGAAAATATACAAGTTCAAAATCCTTCAAGTACAAGGTATGAACATAAAAGTTGTTTGCAAGTCTCTCTACACAATTTGACATAGTTTCTCCCCTCTTGCAAAAAGTCCCCCCTTATTACATTGCAAAGCCTTGTATTTATATCCTCTCTTTAAAAACCACCTTGTAACCACTTAGCACAACCACCTAACTACATTTTTTAACTACTTAACTAGCTCATGTAACTACTTGAGGTAACTACCTGGTAGTTATCTAAGACAACTTCTTCGAATAACCATATAGAGAAATGACTTAGGATAACTACCCAGGTGACCACTTAGAGTAACTACCCATTTACAAACAAGTTAGGATTGATCTATGTTTTACAAACATTAAGCCCAAGATCAATCATTAGTTACAATAATGACATAAGTCACTTTTACAAAATAAGAATTTGAACTATGTAACTTTAAAGAAAGGCAAGTTGCAATTTCGTTGAGGTGAGCCCTGCATTTCCTAAGCGCCTTTCCTTTCTGTAGAACTTCATTATCACCTCTTTTATAGCCTTTTTATTGAAAAGAATTCATTTTCCTCTAATCTTTGATAGGAATTTGATTTGAACATGACGTGAACAATTCTAGCCTTGGGATGGGAAATTTGAAGAATGCAACCCACTGACAATATCGAGCAATCAAAGCATTCATTATGTGCATTCTACTCTTCAATTTAAGTATTTTTTCCATTAGTTCACCAACAATATATTTCAGTGGAAGTAGTAAAAAGACTAAGAATACGAAAAAAAAAACCCCGTAAGAAGAATAATGGCATTTCCTCTGAGGAGGAAGATAACTATGAGCAGAGGAAGAGCAATGAGGAAAAGATTGGTGATGAGATTAGGGAAGATGAGCATTTGGATGGGCATTTAGGAAATCTGGGTGAAGACTAGAATACTCTGCAGACGGAGAAGGAAAACTTGAAAGATGCCAACCAGACTGTGGATGATATTGTGGGAAAAATTAACAAAGATGGAATTAGGACTAAGGTGACTACTGACAAGGAGATTGACAAGGAGAAAAGTGGGGATAGCAAGGTGAGTAAGGGTAAAAATTTCCTTGTGGATTTCTCCTACACCCTGGGCAAGCTGATGGAGGATGTTGACATGGTCAAAGCCCAAATGCGCACTATGGTGTGTGATATCAACCTCCTCAAGAAGATGTCAATAGGAGAAAAGCTGGTTGCTGAGTGTCTTGAGGAAATGAGGGATGTGGTCAGCAATGCAGATGCTTATGCTACTTTGGTTAATAAGGTTTTTAATCTAGAAAAAAGTCTAAAGAGCTGGAGGCCAGGGTTATTGATGGGGAATATGAGGGTAGGCTAGTCATTTTGCATAACATAATGGAGAAAATTGAAGATTCTATGAGGAAGATTGGGGAGAAGAGCTTGTGCAGTCTTAAAGACTATTTTGGTCATGCCAAGATACTGGTGGAAAATATTGAGCATACTAAAGTTGTGAAGGAAGTGAAGAACTTGAAGGAGGCCACAGGTCCTGGTAAGTGCACATGGGAGCATAAAGAAGATTGAAACTAAAGAAGATAAGGAGTAGGAAAAATAGAAGGATTCTACTGATCAGATACAGATAATGGTGGTCCAGGCTGAGGACTTGATGAAAAGTATCTAGCTATCCTTTTATGCTGTCTTGTCTTTTTGTTGCATTGTCTTGTTTGTTTCTTTTGTCACAACCTGTTGTATTTTGGTAGCTGATGTTCATTTCCTTTATGCTTTTGGTCCTAGGTGCTAAGGCATAGACTCTTTTATGCTATTAATGGTTTATCTTTAAGATCTTTGTAAAAGGTTTCGGGTCCTCCAAAAACCCATTTTTACTTAATCAAAATAATATATGGTTAATTCCTTAGCATTCTTCTTTATTGCCACCTTGTGCATTTTGATCAGCATCTTCCAAAAATATTTATTATTGCAAAACATCTTGCATATTCTACACACTTACCCCAATGGTAGTACAGGTAGGCATCTTGTAGTCGAAGATTATTGATAGTGATGTAAAGTGTCAAATGAGGTAGTTGTTGATCACATGCATACTCGAACACCTATCTTTCTCATGTCGTAAAAGATCCTAGTTTTCCACATTTTGGAAGTGCAGCATTTCATGAGATAACATATCATTGAGGCATGCTATCCAATTGTTTATATGCCTTATCCATGCCCCCACATTAAATCTAACCAATTCATTTTCGATTGTAATATTTGACAACTATGCCAACTTGATATGCTTTGATGCATATCCATGTCTTAGTCGCAAAGTACTGATTTAATTGCAGTAGGATGCTAACAAATGTTGACGACATTGGTACTATTTGTGCCATTAAATTTTCTTGAAAGTTTGTAAAACTGTCTTTGATAAACCAATTTTGTGCATATCCTATAGTTATTGTATGTGATGTAATCTCTTCGAAGAATTCTGTCGAATGGAATGCATGTTCCTTGCCAACAATACCATGTTTTGCAGACACATTTCCTTACATTTTGATGGATATTCATAGTCTCTCCCCTGAGGTTCCTAATTCTGTGTGGGCACAAAGGATGATAACAGGCTATCCATGGAGTTGGCTTTCTCCCTGTTTGCATCAACTCGAAAGTTTATAATGAACTTATCTCAATAATATCATATTTAGCGAAAGAAGAGTTTGAAAATGGTTATTGTAACTGATTCTTTTCCTCAAAGGAGAAAGTATGGGAACTCTAACAAGGTGGCCAAGTTTTCAAAGAATGAATAAGTTTTTTTGTCTTTGATTCGACATTTTGCATGTATGTCTTCACAACTAACTTTATATCTATTTGAATGTTTTTAAAGACTTCTCACCAAAACCATATTTTGTGTATTCTAGCAAACACTTCGACCATTTCCCAAACCTCGTTCGTATGCATGTTTGACTGCAATTTGCAACTATAGAACCTTTATGCATTGATAAATATCAACATTATATGCGCAAAATCAAAGACATGTTACAAAGGTGGCGGGATTGGGCTTGTGGCCTTCGAATTGAATTTTAATAAAAGTTTCTGAAACTTTTATCAACGAACCATTTTGTATCTTGGAAATCGGAATGTTTTGATGCACATCCATACACTGTCATAAGAGCTTTCATTTTCATCCAGACAGCAAGAAAGATGGCTTTGGTTGGTGAATCGGGCAAAATACATTTGCAAAATACATTTGCTTGAAAATTTGTACATTAAATCCATTTTCTTGAATTCTTGTAATCATGACATTTCATGGCATGAGATCTCTTTGAGGGACTGTTTATTGCTTTAGGTTTCGTGCCTACAAGCATCACGAACCACAACATCTCCATCGATATGATGTAATGGTTATTCATAACCTGTTACAAAGCTTCCATCTTGATGCCCACAATGAGATGCTGGTAAAGTTTGATGAATTTAGCTTTACACTGCCCTTTTGCATTTGAAAGTATCCAAAGACACATACACTTTGATCAATTCTTTCTATCATTGCACTCCGAGGAAAGATATTTCACATGTATTGTATACACTTCATTACAATGTGCGAATGTTTTAACTTCAATTTTTTTCAGACAGGGTAACATGGGCATACAACCACCACTCTAAAACTCCCATTATTTATGATTGCACAATTGAGGAAATGTGAAGGTCGCGGTGCTTGATGCATCAGGCAATGTCAATGTCATTTGCTTGAAAGTTTTTATTCCGTTTTCATCGACTCAATTTAGTGTATTTCTATTCTCTTTTCACCTCCTCGCTTGAGATGGTGCCTCTTACAAACCATTCAAATATGTTGTTTATGATCCACCTCTTTCATGCATATCTCTACAATCAATTTGAGCCTCAAGCATTGGATGATACCGAATTTTAAATGCATGTCAACCGAGGCAGTTGGAGTTGATAGTTTGGAAAGCTTTTCCAACAATTCAAAATTTGTCTAAATCTTTCAAATCACCGCATTCCGCGGGGTGAAATTTATTGAGGCATTCTGTCAAACAATTCACTGCCTTTGTCCATGCTTTCCCATTTTAGGTTTGTGTAAATGGGTAAGGCGGTTGCATCTAGAGAATCTCTAGTGGTAATGTCTGGAAAGTTATTAATGCTTCAATTTATGTCCAGAACTTGCTGCGAAGCTTCTGTATTCTGTATTCTGTATTTTGAAAAATCATGGGATGACATATATCTACGTAAGGAGTTTGGGCAAACGACTCACTTGCTTGGGAGGAGGAAACACAGGAAACACACTGTCAAACAACTCACAAGCCTGTATATAATTTGATGGATGACCATAATCTGTTGTAATGTATAAAATATATCAAGTGTTTCATCAATGTATCACAGTTTGCATGTATATTAAAAGTTAAGGTATGGGAAAAAATTGAAACGTTGATCATGATGAAATGTTGACTCTTAACTTTGATCTTTTTGGTTTTGCTTTCTATGTTTAGAAATGCTAACCATCAACTCTTAACCTTTTTTTATAAGTTAAGGTTTGGCGATCGAGTTGGGATGTTGAATGGAAAGAATGGAATGTTGACCCTTAACCCTTAACTTTTCTTCAAAAGCTAAGATTTTATTTTTGAATTTTAATTTTAAATTTTAAATAAATTTAAAACTAAAATACCAACTTCAAGATAACGTAACTTTTGACTCGCAGCTCTGATTTGAGAAATTCAAAGTGCGACATGAAGTTGACAACGAACCGGGGAGTTTGGAAACACGAAAACACTAGGGATCTCATGAATTAATACTCTTTTTTTTAGCTTAAAATATGAAATATTTTTGTTATTTACAACCCGAGATGATGAGATTTTTAAAATTTCACTGAAGGAACACAAAATAATATGTGCAAATATGCAGTTACATTGACCCCACAAATAATCTCGGATGTGACTAATTTTTTTTTGAAATTTTGGC
Source organism: Thuja plicata (assembly GCA_018584345.1). NCBI lineage: Eukaryota > Viridiplantae > Streptophyta > Pinopsida > Cupressales > Cupressaceae > Thuja > Thuja plicata. Next base: position 1,758,685 of record MU227309.1, read on the forward strand.
TATTGAAGAAACCATTACAACAACTAGCTCTATCTGGGGACAAGGACTGTAAGGGATGTAGGAGGAACCCAAAATTTAATTTGAGGATTAGTGCATTATCTATGAGCTATAGAGTCACAAAGGAGACAACATAAGGATTAACTCGAGAAACTCAAGGCAAGCCAAAAATGGGGCTGGCACAACAAAAACTTCTACCTAAAATATTTACATAGTAGGAACCCTACCTTTGGTGATTCTAGATGAGTTATGCAGACCCATTGACTAGTTGAGAAATATAAGTGTCATGGCGACATAATAGGTGACCACCAAAGAGCACATGTGAACTCAATTGTAATCCCACTCTTTGAAGTTTGGTTTTGAGATTTCTAGCATATGCAACTTCTCTAGATGGGGCAACATATCCAAATAACAATGCCTCATCAAAAACATCTAAATTTTGAACCCACTCAGCTTCCTTTTGTATGTCATTGATGACCTCTTCTTGAATGAGCTGAAGTATTAGAATTGCAAGTCTTTTAATGCACCTTTGATGGTTTGGACTTGCATCTTGGTGGCTTGAAAATTTCTTTTCAATCATTGGATTAGAATAAAACAAATCACCAAAATAAGAAAAATCCTTATATAATATCTCAAATATACAAGTTACAGTACCATGAGGTAAAATTTCTTCTTCAAATTATCTTGACTGGTCAGCAATTATAGTTTGTTTCTAATCTTCAATAGCCAAAATTCTTTTTCTTCAATTGTCATGATTCTGGTTGGAATTTATAAAACATGGTTTGAATTTGAACATTTATTCCCATCAGGCTTCAATTTTGTAAGATGTCCTTCGTCCTTATATTCCTTTTGATGAGGCATTTGACACTTGTCAACATAAGGAGGAACACTAACCCTTTCCTTCTCCAATTATACAAGATGATTCTTAATAGACTCACTTATACATGAAAAATGTGTACCTCGCATTGTATCATTTCCAGAAACAATTTTTTTTCCATCCATATTACCATCACCTTTATGCATGGGGCGTCTTTCAATGCCATGACGTATAAGTTGTAGCCTTTTTTATGAAATTTTTTCTATTAACTCAGAATGTCAGATCATGCCACTAGTATTTTCATCAACTTTCATAAGATCATTTTTCAAAGTGACTTCGTACAACAAGGAATGGATAAATTCATACCTTGGTTTTTATCAACATACATATAGTCATCCATATTTTCTTCACCCACTAATTCTTCTACTGGATAATCTTTGTGGAATGTGAAAGCTTCATACTCTAATTGCATGAAAGTTGAAGAAGCTATGATTCACCTTCTTCTTATTGGAATGGATCTTTAAGTCTTCCATCAACAACATAGCAAAATGGAAGTTCATTGATATCTTCAAAAGTGAAGGTTTCCATTTTTAAAGGACAAGAAAATGTTTTGTAGAGGTTCACTAGTTGTTGCCTCTCCATCAGTGATAACAGTACAATATTGTGCAATAGATTCTAAAGCATTGACTTAATCAACGAAGCCGTCATCTTATGTGATTAGTAGTGGATGAATAGGAATATATTCTCTACATAGAAAGTCATCATCAGAACCCTCTAAACACCAAGTTGGAATAAAAATTGGATGAGACTCATCTTGATGCATGTTTTCTTCATTAGTCTTTTCAAAATTGGGTTGTATATTTGCATGGAAGGAATTTGATATCTTTTCTTCAAGCTCACTGGTATCAAGATACCCACAATATTATCCTAATACATCCATGTGACCTTATTCCTTAGACACCCTTTCTTGATAATCTTCTTGAGAAGACATAACAAGCTCATCTTCTTTAATGTATACAAGATCTGGTGGATCCCTTATAACATTTTGATCATTAAATATTTTATTAACAAGAGAATAAATCTCACGCTCATCCATTTTCTTAATTTCTTGCAATTTTTGAAATAAACACAGATGTATCTTGTTAGGAACAAGTCCCATATTGCCATGGAATGTTTTCAAGAATTTAATTTGTTTTGGATCATCTAGAATCTAATTTCTTCAAGATCTAGGTATAAGAAGTTGACTTCTTTCCTCATCATCATTATCCATCACTAATTTAGATGAATGAAAATTCTCAACAAAGTCTTCTTTATCTTTGCATGTGGAACCTTTTTCTGATAAAGATTCTTGATCATGGGAAAGAAGCCCATAATATTTTCCATCTTTTTCTTCAACCTTTCGTAGGGTTTGAAGCAAGTGAGGATGAATCTTTTGAGAAACAAGATTTATGCCACCATCAAAGCTCTTAAAGAAATCCACTTATATGGGTTCATTAGGAACTTGATTATTTTGATATGGAAAGTCTTGCTCATCACTGTCACTATCACTATCACTTTCAACTTTTCCTTTGTACCAAACCATTATTCTGAATTCAAACTTTTAGATAGAGTTGCCAACCTTCATTCTAGGGAAGGTACCTGGAAATTTCTGAGTAATCACACACTAGCACTTTGATCCCCAACATATTTTCCAAAAATTTATTGGTAAACATATTCATGAATGCGATATGGTCTTTAAAATTGACCCTATATTCCCTAAGAGCAGAGACTACCATGCCAACAGTTGGAGAGATTACGACTGGATCACAATCTAATAAGAACCTTCCTCTGCATTCGAGAGGGGCATCTCCCTTGTATGATGTGTGTATTGTAATGACCTAAAAGTGGACACCTAAACCACAGACCCCTAATCTCAGTCTCATACCAAGAAACCCTGACCTTGATAATTCTAAGTCCTAAACCAAACATGCAATTCATCAATTTCAAGCTAATCTGACCTGAATCCTAGGTCCTAATTAATCATCATACTTGATTAATTAATTAATTCCTAGAAATATAATATATTGGCAAATAAATCTTATATTAATTATTTAATTGATATTTTAATATATTAATTCAATAAAATTACTAAATTGTCAATAAAATTAAAAAAGGAATTAAATTAATTAATAAAAACAAAATGTGCATTTAAAATCAATTAAATCTTTAAAAATGCATATGATGTCAGCAACTCATTTTTGAATTAAAATATATGCATTTAAAATCAATTAAATCTTTAAAAATGCATATGATGTCATCAACTAATTCTTTTGAATTGGAAATAAATCTATTTTATTCAGTTAATTTATTATTATATTTTCTCATTGGGTATATGCACCAAGATGGGGGACCAAAAAGGTGCCAAATACCTTTTTGGCCCCCATCCATGCATAGGGCGCATGCCCTATGGATTGGAGTACCCAAGCCATAGGGCCCACACCCTATAGCCCGCGCCGCCCTATTGTTTGGCCAATTTAAACCATAGGGCATACACACTATAGAGAATGCGCCCTAATTTGTTGTATAAAGTGTTAGGGAAGCCACTTTTGTGGCTTAGTTTCCTTCTCCAAAGTCGCGGCTTGCTATTTTTCTCTTCATAACAGCACGTACGCGATTCTTTCTGAGGTTTGCTCCATCAAACTGAAGCAAAAAATGGCTCCACAACGTCAACAAGGTTGAACCGGAAGAAGAGGTAAGTGATTCTACAACCATGAATGCTATTTGTCTTGAAATTTAGGTTTAATTTTTAGTTTTTATTCAAATTTGATTGTCAAAGTCTCTTGTCTTAAATTTTATGTTTAATTAGAGTTTTAAAATAGATTTTCTTTTAATTGCCAGGAACGAATGATATCCCCACAGAAAATCCTCAACCAAACCCTCCATCTTCTCCTCATGAACAAATGGATGCTAAAAATAACCAAGAAAATGAAACCCAACTGCCCTCACCAATTGAGAAACCTCCTCTTGGAACACATGAAATCTTGATAAACCAAATAGAAAAAGGGAAAATAGAAATAGAATCTTTAATTAGGAGGTTACAAGATTCTATTGGTACAAATCCTAGAAGGGAAACACTTTCAAAATCATTAGAATTGATCTTGACCCAGGTAGGTTCAGTTAGTGGGAAACTAAATTTATGGCACGACAAAAGAGAAGAACAAAAACTATATTGTGCAAATAAATTATCATATGAGGACATAAAAAAAAAAAAAAAATAACAAAAGTCGACATTTCCAAACTCTTTAAAAAGCCAGGGGAAATTGAAACTCTTAAACCCACAATAAGGAGGATCACAATTCATTGGTGCTTGAATGAAGATATAAAAACAATTTTTTTGGACAGATGGTGGATGGTCTTTGATTCCCCTCCTTGTAGCAATCATGAGGTTCCTATGTATTTCTTGAGGAAACTCTATTGTGAGTTTGTCTTGAAGGAAGTGTCAAATTATTTTGACTTTCTAGAGTCTCAGGGTAGAGGTGGGGGATCATCATTTGATAGACCTATGGCACGTCATGACCCTAATGCACCTAGGTTGCCCAGTGGAAATCCATAGGTGGATCATGTTAGTATTCCTTCCAATGTGAAGGAACACGTAGAGGTGGACACACTAGGCATGATTAGTGCTCTGACATAAACTCTCATTCAGTGCGCCACTCCTCTTGTCAAGGGTGACCATGGCCAGTCTGCGAGGGGTCATTTTTGTCATTCTTGTGGATCCCTGTGCACATTTGATACTACCGAGAGAGAGGAAGAGGATGATGGAAATATGATTTTCTCAATACAACATTTAGCATTGATACACAGGTAAATATTTGCAAGTTCATTAAATTTATTTGATCATATTTCATTTTTAAATGAATAATTTTAATTAAATTAGTATCTATATTGTTTATGATGAAAATTCAGGGATAGAGTGTCGGTGGCAATGAGAATGATCACCCAGACCCTTTATACACTACCACGTCAACTGCACAAGTATGTATCAAATAAAACATCTTTTAAAGTATACATCTAATTATTCTATAATTATATGGATGTTTGTCTCATAACTTATTGTGCATGTACATTAGTTCACTGTTGGACCATCGACATTGACTTTAGACAACAAAGGGCCTTGTTCACATTTTTTTTAGGTATGTTTATTTGCATGTTAATTTGATTTACTTGATTATATTTAATTAATAAATGAATGAATAACTAAATTAGTAGACAAATTATGATCAAAATCCAGAGTCAAAGTTGTCATGACAATGATCACATTCCTTCACCTACCTTTGTGATGACATCATTTAGTCCAAAGGTATATATGTAATAATGCATGATAATTAACAAGTCAGTGGTTTGTTCTTATATTAATGGTTGTCTTATAAATTACCATACATGTGCACTAGTTTGATGCTGGAGCTACGACATCGACACCGCACACTAAAGGATGCGGTGGCACCTTCACAAAGGTATTATTTATTAATTAGTGGGGTTGTAAAATATTATAGGTATTCTTGATAATTACATAATACTCTTGTTGTTTCATTTTTAGTTAATGATAGCAGAGACTCCTCCTTTTGTTCGTGATAGTTTGAATCGTGGTGTAGCTACAGCTATAGCTAGTTTTGACACATTGACCGAGGTATGAAAGAGATAACTTAATTAGAATTGTTATTTTAATAGTTTGTATTGAAATTTATAATGATATTAATGTATGTATTTTAAATATTATTTTGATCATTGTTGTAGGGACTCATTACTACAGATTGTCAGCGTGCCCCTTCGGTAGATGTACATAGCTATTTGTTAGCGGTAAGCAAATACTCTATTTTATGTCTATGTATATTAGTTATTGATGTTTATACCTTTTAATTTTATCAGCTTGAGTTGTAGAAGAGTCTAGATAGGAGGACTAGTGAGCGCACTCACAAGAGTACTGCATCTCCATCGACGCGACGATCGAAGATAGCTCGATATTTTTTTTCTTCCCCTTCTGGGAAATGACTAGATTAGGGATAATCATTGTACGCCAATGTGGCATTACTAGACATATTTTTTTATATTGTATAAGTGACATGTTCTATATCCATTTGGCTTTCACGATGCCAATTTAACTTTAATGGACATATTTGATCAATGACATTATTGGAAATATATATTTTTCTTCATGCTCTACAAATATATCATGTGTACTGATGTAGAATACTTATTGTTTATGTGGATGTCTTATGCTTTGTAAATTTCTTATCTTATATTTATGTTTGCACTTGTATCTATGTATATTGTTACTGAATAATTCATACTTAATGAGAATATGCATGTTTCATTTCATAAACCTAGACTCGTAATTTTTATTCCAACACCTTAATGAAATGATAATAATTCATATAAGATAAAAATATCAATCCTACGCAATTTTAGTCCTATTGGAGCATTTTGACCACCTGGACCTATTTAGGGCACTACAAGAACGTTTAAGAGATGCACCAGTCCATTGTGGTCCTGAATGTTTGAATGAGTTGTGAAGCATAAAAAGGTTATTCCTAGCATTTACACATCAAATTGAAGGTGTTAGTGAAGATGGTTTGATATCAGGATGAGTGGTTTTCAAAATATGTAATGTTTCAGCTTTCAATTGCGCAACATTGCACACTTTTCCATTAACCGAGATTGGGTCGACAAATGAAAATGGAAGTGAATCTCAAAAATCTGAGATAGGTTATTATAGGCTTCCATGACATGGTCTTGTAGCACTTGACAACTTGTCGATACTCCTCAGGAGCTCCAAGAAATGCACTATTGAATATCAATAATTTTGTTGCCTGGTGCACCTTGAGGGACACTTTTCTCTATAGCGGTCAGAAACATTTGGGCCTCTTTGCCTCCATGGTAGGGTCATTCCTAGCATTCACCTGACATTTTGTAGTTGTTGGCAAAGATGGTTCGATGCCATGATGAGCGCTTTTAAAGATATGCAATGTGTCAACATTCAAGTGTGCAACATTGCAAGTTTTGGCATTAACTGAGATTGGGTCTGCAAATGAAAATAGAAGTGAATCTCCTAAAACCAAGATAGGTTATTGTATGCCTCCATGATAGAGTCCTATAGCACTTGATGTCTTGTTGATACCCCTCAGGATCTCCAAGAAATAGACTATTGAATATCGACAATTTTGTTGCCTGGTGCACCTTGAGGGACACTTGGCTCCATAGCGATCAGCAATGTTTGAGCCTCTTCACCTTTGTGGTAGGGTTGTTACTAGAATTCACCTAAAATTATAGAGCTATTGGAGGAGACAATTTGATACCATGACCAGTAGATTTCAAGATATGCAATGTGTCAGCATTCAACTGCGCAACATTGCAAGTTTTGGCATCAATCAAGATTGGGTCAGAAAATGAAAATGCAAGTGAATATCTAAAAAATGAGATAGGTTATTGTAGGATTCCATGACATGGTCCTGTAGCACTTGACAGAATGTCGATACCCCTCGGGAGCTCTGATAAATAGACTACTGAATATCGACAATTTTGTTGCCTAGTGAACCTTGAGGGACACTTGGCTCCATAGCGGTCGACAACGTTCTAGCCTCTTCACCTCCATCGTAGGGTAGTTCCTAGAATTCAACTGGCATTATGGATCTATTGGTGGAGACAATTTTATGCCATGAAAAGTGGTTTTCAAGATATGCAATGTATCAGCAATCAATTGTGCAACATTACAAGTTTTGCAATCAACCGAGATTGGGTCAGAAAATGAAAACGGAAGTGAATTTCAAAAAATTGAGATAGGTTATTGTAGGCCTTCGCGAAATGGTCCTATAGCACTTTAAAGATTGTCAATACCCCTCGGGAGCTCTGAGAAATGGACTACTGAATATCGGTAATTTTGTTGCCCGGTGCACCTTGAGGGACACTTGGCTCCATAGCAGTCAAAAATGTTCAAGTCTCTTCGCCTCTATGGAAAGGTTGTTCCTAGCATTCACCTGGTATTCCAAAGATATTGGAAGAGATTTTTTGATGCCATGATGAGCGGTTTTCAAGATATGCAATGTGTCAGCATTCAACTGAGCAACATTGCAAGTTTTGGCATCAACCGAGATTGGGTCAGAAAATGAAAAAGGAAGTGAATCTCTAAAAACTGAGATAGGTTATTTTAGGCCTTTGTAAAATGGTCATGTATCACTTGATGGTTTTTTGATACCCCTCAGGAGCTCCGAGAAACATACTACTAAATATCGATAATTTTGTTGCCTGGTGCACCTTGAGGGACACTTGGCTCCATAGCGATCGACAACGTTCGAGCCTCTTCACCTCCATTGCAGCACCCTTCCTAGAATTCATCTAGCATTATGGAGATGTTGGTAGAGATGGTTCGAAGCCATGTTGAGCGGTTTTCAAGATATGCAATGTGTCAGTAATCAACTACGCAACATTGCACGTTCTAGCATCAACTGAGATTGGGTGGGAAAATGAAAATGAAAGTGATTATCCAAAAATTGAGATAGGTTATTGTAGGCCTCTATGACATGGTCTTGTAGCACTTGATAGATCATTGATACCCCTTGGGAGCTCCAAGAAATGGACCACTAAATATCAGTAATTTTGTTTCCTGGTGCACCTTGAGGGACACTTGGCTCCACAGCGGTCGACAATGTTTGAGCCTCTTTTCCTCCATGGTAGGGTCATTCCTAGCATTCACCCAGCATTCCACATCTATTGGCGGAGATGGTTCAATTCGTTGATGAGCCATTTTCTAGAAATGCAATGTGTCAGCATTCAACTACGCAACATTGCAAGTTTTGGCATTAACTAAGATTGGGTTAGCAAATGAAAATAAAAGAAAATATCCAAAAAATAAGATAGGTTATTGTACCTCTGTGTCATATTATTGTATCATTTTATGGATTTTTGATACCCCTTGGGAGCTTCGAGAAATAGCCTACTAAATATCGACAATTTTGTTGCCTGGTGCACCTTGAGGGACACTTGGCTCCATAGTGGTCAGCAATGTTTAAGCCTCTTGACCTCTATGGCAGGGTCATTCCTAGCATTCACCCAAAATTCTAGAGCTATTGGTTGAGATGATTTGATGCCATGACAAGTGGTTTTCAAGATATGTAATGTGTCAGCAATCAACTGCGCAACATTGCAAGTTTTGGCATCAAATGAGATTGGGTTGGAAAATGAAAATGGAAGTGAATATATAAAAACTGAGATAGGTTATTGTAGGCCTCTATGACATGGTCCTATAGCACTTGATGGATTGTCAATATGCATCGGGAGCTCTGAGAAATGGACTACTGAATATCAAAAATTTTGTTGCCTAGTGCACCATGAGGGACACTTGGCTCCATAGCGGTCAGTAATGTTCGAGCCTCTTTGCCTCCATGGTAGGGTTGTTCCTAGCATTCACCCAGTATTCCAGAGCTTTTGGAAGAGACAATTTGATGCCATGATGAGTGGTTTTCAAGATATGCAATGTGTCAGCATTCAACTACACAACATTGCAAATCTTGGCATCAACCGAGATTGGGTCAGCAAATGAAAACAGAAGCGAATCTCTAAAAAATGAGATAGGTTATTGTAGGCCTCTATGAAATGGTCCTCTTGCACTTGATGGATCGTCAATAGCACCTTAAGAGATCTGATAAACTGACTATTGAATATTGACAATTTTGTTGCCTTGTGCACCTTGAGGGACACTTGGCTTCATAGCGGTCGGCAATGTTCGAGCCTCTTTGCCTCCATGATAGGGTCATTCCTAGCATTCAACCAGCATTCCAGAGATGTTGGTGGAGATGGTTTGAAGCCACAATGAGTGATTTTCAATATTTTTAGATGATTTAAATGTGTGGTTCGATAGTTTAAATATTTTTTTGTAAATACATATATACAAAGAATGTGCTAGCATGAAACATGACAATAAAATTAACATATATTTCTAGAATTTGTAGGGTAAACATATTTTTTTTAATTAATGATGAAAAATATGTTTACAACTCAGCTCATTAGGAGAACTAGGAGGAAAGAGCTGAGAAGAGAAAACCTTTGGTATTGCCCCAAAAAATAGAAGAGAAAATTTGTTATTAAATCTTAAAAACTTCTCATTATACATATGAGGTAATGCATGATAAATTTACAGTCCAACCAATGTGGATTCAAGGGAATTAATTCCTTTACAAATATACATGTTATATGCACATGCAATCAACTAGATTTGACATTACAAAATTTTGGATTCACTTTTAGTCCAATGAACCAGCTGGATCTTCCCTACCCTTTATTGTCTCAAGTATTGCCTCGTGGTCTGACTCACAAACCTTCAAAAGAGTTTTATTGTGTGGTTTTCCTCCATACTTTCTCAAATGGACATTTGATGCATTGAAAAGGTTGGAATAATGAATAATATTCCTGTGTGTCTCCCAATCCTCGAACAACCACAACCTAGGGTTCTTCATACAATACTGTCTAAGCCATGTACTAGTTACAACCACTGCTCCTATATGGTATTCTAATCTTTCATCATCTGTAACTGAGTGATCCAATTTATTTTTGGCCTCAACACAATGACATAAATAACAATACGTCCCTTCATCATTGTCTTTAGGTGCAATAACAACAAAAACATGGTCTGTAATGGTAGAAGCATAACAAGGAGATTAATTCAATGAATACTTATGATAAAGTACTAAATTTGAGAGTATTTACATGAGTTGAAAATTTACCTGCTTGCACTAGATCAGAAAAATGGTCAAAGTCAATGGATGATTCCATTTGTGTCAGTTGCAATGTTGTTGGGGGACGATAGGAGTCAAGTGGGCTCAAAATTTGTGTAGACCATTCGTCGACCCATTCCTTCAACTCACACCCATCCCAATCTTCATCTGCGCATGATGAACAAAAGAATTCCATATGTCATGTGTGGATGATCCATGAACTTGTATTAGAGCTTTTAAAAGAGTGTAGCTCACTTGATCCTGTTAATGTACAACAATCCTCATATAATGCAATGTTAGTTTCATCAATCAACCAAAAATATCTACAAACCGTAGACTCACCTTCATTACCTGGACCCATTGTAGCATTACACCACTGGATGATACATCTCACATCTAACAATGCTTCTTGTTCTTTGTACTTTAATTCTTCACGTGCTAAAGCCCTTTTTATACATGCACCTGCACCATTGTGCTCTACTTTCCATGACCGGCCTATGTAAAATTCCACATATATATTGAATACCAGTGTTTGTATGCATCCTACTCAGCTAATAAAACATTTGAGAATTATTGAATTGTGATGCACAATTGTCTGACCATATGATGTGTCCATAATATGATATGGTCCTATTACTAAAATCACCATAAAATAGATGAAAGCAACCGTGTACAAACTCTGTAGAATGTGAACGATCATTGCTGATGTAAAAATTGTTAGTAATAATTGAGAGAGGGGGTGAATCAGTGGCTTTAAAAGCTCTTCCTTATTCTAACCACCAACCAAATGAACCTCAAATTATTATGTCCCTTACAAGATGCATGCCATGAAATGCTGAGAATAATTAACTGTCTGTCGGTTTTCCTTTTCTGACCTTATTTTCTTTGATAACTGATAAACCGTAAAACTTATTTACCGACACTCAGTAAATTCAAGGAATATAATATGGATAGGAGGAAAATGATTATTTGACATTAATGTCAGATATCTGTATGATATTTGTTTGGCATTGTTGTCAAAGGGAGAGAAAGTATCCATATTATCACAGTCTTTAGAAAAAGAAGAAAGATTTTATCAGCTTACTTCAAAACGGAGAGATCATATCCCAAGGGAGAGAAAAATGCATGATAGATTAGACAAAGGGAGAGTTGTTGAAAAGAGAAAAAAACATCAAAACAAAAGAATAGTCAAAAGAGAGAAATTGACACAAGAAGAAGATTCAACACATCAGAACAAGAAACACAGAGAACTGCAAGTATCAAATCTAAGCTAAATTAGAGCTTACCAACGGTCAGACATTTTTTTTGTTATCAAACAAAGATTGGTAGTTTGATGAATCTCAAAAATTGTATTTCATATTGTATTAGAAATAGTATAGTGTGATAATATTGTTTGTTGCCATCAATTCCAAAGGCAGATATTGATGACATATAACTGATTGAATGTTTGATAATGTTAAGTTGAAGATAATACAAGACATTAAATTAGTTAATGGTTTGTATTGTCATTGATGTCAACTTGATATCATATCTACGGACATGTACATAATGCCAAAGACTTCATGGAATCAATGGAACAAGGATTATGCTTTTAGCAATGCATAAAGGTCAAGTATTCACTAAGTGATAGACAACACCGACGGAGTGCACACCATTGGTAAAGGAAAAGAACCAAATTAATAGTGATACCCAATGAGAAAAAGACAGTGTTGCCTGATGAAGCAAGTCATAGTGATACCCGACGAGAAAAAAATAGAGTTTCCCGATGGACGGAGATCCCGAAGCTGACTGAAGTCACACCGACAAAACTGACAGTTGTTGCCAATGACTAACTACAGAATTGACCAACAAAATAGAGAGTTTAGAAAATGACAAAATATCTAGCTGGAAAGAGCTAAAAGATAGACTTAACTGGTTGTTCTCTTTGTTTTATTCGACCAGAGTTAAGTGATTGATTTAAAGATTATTTGTATAGTTGGCAAGAAGATAACTATGAGATAAATCAGGAGTTATGCTTTAAATAAGATTGCCTAGATTATTTTTCACGCCAAGAATCAAGAATCAAGAATCAAGAAACGGTGAATATCATGTCTATATAAGAGACAAGCATTGTTCATTTCCATAATCACATGGAGAGGAGTGAATAGAAAGAGGATGCTGAAGAGAAACTGATGAAGGATAACTTCATTCAGTCCTGATCAATCAAGCTGAAGGAGAGCTAAAGAATTCTGCAGACACCAACGAATAGTGAAGCACATCATCATAGAGCAGAAAATGTGGAGCATAAAGAATTGAATTGATACATTGATCAGAGAGGTAATGTACTTTAATAGATCTGAAAATCTACAATTCAAGTTGCATTAGAAACAGGTCATTGTGTTTCAGTTTAACCATTGAAGCATCAAGTCTCTTAATAGAGCAGTACTTAACAGTCTTCTATATATTGAGGTACATCCCAAGGAATGCCAAAAAGGTTGATTCATGAAAGTAGCATTGGACTTGCTAGATACCTATTGATAGTCTAAGAAGAAGGTTGATTCGAGGATGGTAGCAAGATTTTCCTAAAGCCTATTGACAGTCTAAGAAGGAGGCTGATTCAAGGATGGTAGAAAATAGATTTCGATACTAAGTGACAACCTATATGTATAAAATCCTCTAACAAGGTCACACCTAACAGTGTGTTTGTAACTTTTAACATGGTTGGATCCTAAAAAGGATCACTTCAGAAGAGTGAAAATTTGGGGTACCGGTCCTAGTGGTTTTTTCCCTTAATAGGGTTTCCATGTTAAAATCCTTGTGTTATGTGTGTACGGTTTATTACTTTACTATTTTTACATTTCACATATGCATTTCTAGATTTATTGGTATACTCTAAAAATTTAATGAGTGTCGGTAAATAAGTTATACTGCTTATCTTTATCATGTTGTCAAAATTCACATGACACAATCTTTTGTGCTGCAACCATATGTCTTCATTTCTAGTCATTAAGAAAGTGGTGTTAGTATCATTCAGATAGAATAAGTTACCTTTAGTCTGTTCACCAATACCAATCAGTTTTCTTGATTCATTGAAGATCTTTTCCTTCTTGTTCTCAAATGCTACTATGTGACCTGAATTATTCACTTGAGAGACACTCAACAGATTATAATTCAATCCTTTTACCCAATAAACATTTCCACATTTAATCAGGGTATTCAACATTATAGTTCATTTACCTTCAACTGGACAAGGTGTATCATTACCCCTTCTTACTATACCACCATTATAATACTCAAAAGTGTTAAACTTTTCTTTTTCACTGGTCATGTGGTGAGTGCAGCCGCTATCTATAATCCATATGTCATTCTTGTTAACCTTAGATATGAGTGCAATTTCTTCATACCTTTCATCTTCATATGAGTCATCCTTCACAATTACAAATACTATCTCGATGTCTTCATTAGATTCGATGTCAGTATCATCATCTTTGCAAGCAGCTAGGTAGCTAGCCTTCTTGCCTTTATCCTTGTAGTCTCGGGTATCTCTTCTTTCTGATTGTCGATAACCTCTGTAATCTTTGTTATCACCTCTGTCAGATTTCTTCTCAAAATATTTGTCATTACCTTTGTCATCATTTCCTTTGTTAGGACATCTTACAACAAAGTGTCCAATCTCTTTACAATTAAATCATACAAGTGGTAACTTGCCTTTGTATTTACCTTTGCCTTTTTGCATTCTTCTAGCCATAAGTGCTTCTATTTCATCTAGATCTTCTTCTTCACTTTCACTTTCACTGTCTTTTCTAGATGAGTATCTATGACTGGATTTTCTTATTTTCATAGAAGACTTAAATGCAGACTCTAAGTTTGGTAGGACACTATTGTCAAAATTATTCATCTCAAATGAAATCAGTCTACCAATTAAGCTATCAAGAGTAACTGTGTTGTTTTCTACTGCTCTCATTTCTTGAATAGCAGAAACTCTAATAGCATATACATGCAGTAAGGTTCTTAGGATTTTACTTACCATTGTCTCCTCTTCAAGTGTACCTCCAACACCTCGTATAGCATTGGATACTTCTTTTATTCTTGTGTTGTACTGTGTGATGTTTTCTCCTTCTTTCATTCCTAGATCATCAAATTTTCCCTCAATATCTTCCTATTCTCCTTTGTACTTTTAGGTGAATGCATAAATTCTATATGAACAAATATAGCAACTTGTTGAGAGCTATAATAATTTGCTTACACCTCATTTTGTGGTTCTAGAGTGTATTTCTCTATGAAGTCGATAACTGAAACAATGGTATCAAGTGGGAATGTGTCCTTGCACAACTTGAACTGCATATCCAACTATCGAGCTCTATGTGTATGCCTTGCATAATCATACACAATCTTGTCACAAAAAAAATTATTGAACTGATACACTGGAATCTTTTCAATTACTAAATCACATCTTTTAGCCTCCTTTCCATCTTTTAGAGCATATGCAACTGTCTTATATTTTCCAAAATCCACATTTTCATTCTCAATTGCATGTGTACTCTCCATATGTTGATAAATTGGCAAATGTTGCAAACCACCACAATCTATGCATGTACCATTCAAGCATGTGAGCTTGTAAAATTGTTGACCATCCACTCTTTCACATAAAATTGTCATAATTAATTCCCTTGAAGATGTAGATGGGTCATTTATGTTACAATCCTGCAAAACATTGTTAGAATGCAAATCTACACATATATGCTTATAAACATCAAAATGGTTAGAAAATTCAATATGTACCCTACAACAAAAAGTTGTGCATGTGTGATTTATCTTCACATAAAAAGGTTTATCCATTTCAAAATATCTTTGACTAATTTTAAATTGAGGATACGTATGTATAAATTTTGCAAAGAATTGTGTCTAAGTTGAATCCAAAAAATGTTTTAGATGTGGAATGCGGATTTGACTACCAATCCTCCTTCTTCCAAAATCTCGTTGATTAGGATATACTTGTGTGTTATTCTTCAAAAATTCTTCAATGACGGATTTTAAAGCTTCAAAAATTGATTTATCCTTCCACGGTAGTCTACCAGAAAATGCCCATAACTCTTTGTTATTTGGATCTTCCACTCTTTGACGCCTTCCCACAACTCTCATTAGAGACTTTCTACTTATTTTCAATGCTTTGCTTTTCTTTCTAATGAGTCGAGATTTCTTCATTTGAGTGCTTACTATTATTGATGTAAGTACACGTCATGTGACATTACTATCTTTTGTGCGTGATGTAGAACCCACACTCTCATATGCAGTCATTAGATTCTTTACAATAGATTTTTTACTTGACTCATCCATCGTTCTTATCCCAAGAATCTTCATGATGGGCCTAAATTTTAGATTTCTCATCATTTGAACAAATAGTTGACATCTTCCTGTCATATTTAAATTCTCCAAAAATAATCTCCAAATACAGTTAGCATATCTTTGACAAGTACGCTTGGGAATCTTGTCAGGCATTTGTTGCAAAATGTTAGTATCAATATCAATCAAATATTTTGGCTTTCTGTAAATTATTCTAGAAGGTGTTTTCAACTGTTGAGTGGCCTTAACATTATGAACATCAAAAATATTATGTATCAATTGTGTACCTTCAACTGAAGTTGATGTGCCTTCAAATTGAGATGTGAAAGATGGATCCTCACCAACTTGAGATGTTAGTGGTGTGCCTTACAACATGAAACGATGTTGTCCCTACACCTTCAGATATAGATAATGGTGTGCCTTCAACATGACATGATATAATGCCTACACCTTCGAATGTAGATAATGGTGTGCCTTGAACTTGATACAATGGTGTGCCTTCAAGATGATACAAGGGTGTGTCTCCAACATTGGATGGTGGTGTCTCTTCAACTTGGGAACTCATAGATGATGTGCCCACATCTTCATAATTCAATTATCTGGTTGCACGCAAGTTTCTCATTTATTGCCTTTTTTTTTTCCAATTCAAATTCTCTCTTACTTTTTATTGATGTGTCATGTTCCTCATCCAAAGGCAAATCTTCTTCTATGGTATGCAATTTTTTGTGTTCATGAAGTTGTCTCATTCTTTCCCTTTTCTTCTCTTTGTCTCTTTCATGTTCTTTTGGTGTTAGAGTCTTTGCTCGTTTCCTTGGCATGAAGATGATTTCTACATATGAATTCATTACAGTTTTGAAATTATTATATTAATCTATTACAAGAAGTAAAACTTTATAATATCAATCTAAATTATATTCTCAAAATATAATAGAAATCTTTTTCAATATGTTAAATTATTTCTTCAACAAATCCATATCATAGCAATGAATGTACAAAAAGACTCTTTATTCACAATTCACGTGTAAAAAATAAAAAACTTACCTCAATGGATCAATTTTGGTGAAGATTGTTTGACTTTCGTTCTTTGATGTTGATTTCTGAACAAAAATGTGTTGCAAATCGATAGAATATACTTCTTTGTGATTTTCAACACCATGAAAAGTGAATATTTGTCGAGTAGACTATAAAAAAAAGACAGCAATAGTAAAAAGCGGGCATCTTGCATGAGTTTATTAACTTTATTACCATTTTTTGTGTTCTTACATAGGGTGCACGCCCTATAGGGCGTACACCCTATGTTAGACAAGAGAGAGAGAGAGAGAGAGAGTCATTGATTTGATTAGTCATGCTAACCTAGGTTTCCTTTTGCAACAAGGCCTAGCGATGAGATTTGCACATGTGACATCCACTAGATTAATATATAATTTCAAATACTAGAGGTGAAACAAGTACTCAAAGATTGTTACAGATAATTCCAAATACTAAAAGTGAAACAAGATAATGTCGAATACTAGAACAGAAACAAGTATTCAAAATCTCTCTCTCTCTCTCTCTCTCTCTCTCTCTCTCTCTCTCTCTCTCTCTCTCTCTCTTCGAGAATTTTACAAATANCAAACTCTCTCTCTCTCTCTCTCTCTCTCTCTCTCTCTCTCTCTCTCTCTCTCTCTCTCTCTTCGAGAATTTTACAAATAGTTTTTTAGAATTCCTTGGTTGTTTTCCATTGTTTGCCATGAATTCATGTTGCAATCCTTCTTAGCTCTCTAGCTTTGAGTTAGAGAAACTAAAAAGAGAAAATTGGACAAACATGTCATGACACCCAGAGTAGTAAGAAAGGTCGCTTCACAGAGAATCTACATGTAATAATCATATTGTGCATACCAAAAATATTGTGTCAAGTTAGGTTCGAATGCATTGTACACCCCTTACATAATTTAGATTCCTTGGGAATTCATAGAAAATAGAAGATTGATTTCCATCCAGTCCATGCCTAGTGCACCTATTGTTGCCTGACAGATTATTATATGGGCTTCCACCTATTATGAGATCAAAACCTCCAATTGAGTTAATCATTTCATCAAGTCTTTCTACTGTTAGATTCTTCACATCCCCCACCTCAATTAGTTTACCCTTTTGATATGATTTTTCTCACCAGCTTCTAAGAACAAGCCTATTTTTTATGCAAATTTTTGTACATACAACATAATTGAGTAGAATACCCAAATGATGCAAAGAAACTTCTACACCCCATTTTCAAGAGAATAGAGAAAGGACATTTATCCCCTTTGGATAAATAGGCTTCAAAATAGAAAGGTGGTATCTTATTGTTTCTACCTGGAAAGCATTTCCAAGGGATCATATACACTCTATCCGTGAACAACATATACGTGTGTGGTAAAGGTAAAATCTCATAATACTTTTGTTATTCAGGAAATGCCTCTTCAATTGTCACTGGTGGAAAAGGTAAAATCTGAAAATGATTATCAGTATGAAGGTTATGCACGTAGCCATGTTTTCTACTAGAAACTGAAAAGTACTTAGAATCCACAAATTCTGGTTCAATATCCACAAATTCTGGTTCAATATTATGGAGATATCAGGATATTTTTTCCCATGGGTGATACCACAATAGTAGGTTACACTTTTTTGCCTAAATAGACATTGAAGTCTACATTTTGAGAAAAACTTTCACATTCGGATGCATATTGTCGTTAAACTGTTTGAAATTAGAAGATGAAATAAACAATAGTCTTTTAGGATTTTCTGTCTAGATTCTAAATATATTTTTTTAATTTTTTTTTGAATTGATTTTAATGGTTTTTTTTCTCCCACTAAAACTGCTATGTTGCTGAAAACATCTTTTTCAAAAAGGTACAATGACTTCGTACAACATAACTTTTTTTCTAAAATAGATATCAATGTGCTTCTTTTGAATTTGGTTTTGTAACATCCATACGGAGGGCATGCAATTGTTTTGATAACATTATCATGATTATTGAATATTTTATGAACATTTGAAGTAGAGTCAACCGTAATTTTGACATACCTTGACTACGTAGCTGATAACTTGTTGTGTATTTATCGAAATTCAATTTTTTTGATAGAAAGAAGACTCGAAACCGGAGGGCACTGTTATTTTTCAAATTTTTTTTTTATTTTCTACTATTTTTCATTGAATGTCAAACCTAGAAGTTTATATTTGATAAAAAACCTACATCTAATGCATGTCAAAATACATAGACCTAATTAATTCAAAATTTTTCAAATCTATATTCGTTAGAAAGAATGTTCAGAGTACATGTGTGATGCAAAAGGAGGTGTCCCTATTCTTCCATTTGAGCCCCGTGATTGAGTCTGAAGCCATGAAAACTACATATTGTTGTTAGCCTTTGCAAATGACATCATTTTTGGGGGTTTCGATAGAAACTACTTTCAATAGAAAGTAGTTTCGATCGAAACTAATTACTGTAGGAATTGCAAACATGCAAATCCACAGACCCCGAATACACCTGCATGCAAGAACCTGATACAAAGTAGAAGCAAGAAATGAAAAAGCTGAAGAACTCAGAAGTTGCTCAGAAAGAGAGAGCGA
>MU227309.1:1783471-1796778 GCA_018584345.1 Thuja plicata
CATGCGGGGATTTGGCTAAATTTCCTTTGAGAGTTGAAGATACTGACATGATGAGGATGGTAAAATGTAAGTGTTACAAGTACATCAAGTTTGAAATGAATGTTGGGAAAGAGTCAACAAGGTTGGAATATGTAGAGGAGGAGATACATGTTGCAACATTTATGGAGAATTTTCATAAATTAATACAACCATATACGCGTCATGTTTTTTTTCTAAATGGCAAGAAAAATAGTTTAAATTGCTAAGAGAAACTTTTCCAGTTGGAACAATTTTATCGGTTGTTGACTTTGTAGAAAATTACTCTTTTGTTTCTCAAAAACAACTTCAAGAAGAATACTACTATACAGATCAAGTCACTATCATGGTACATGTTTCTTATCGACATGCACAATTAGATTTGGATGGTGTTGAAAGTATATATCAAACACGGGTCATAAAGAAATAATATCACTTTTATATTAGTGATGATAAAGAGCATGACATACATTTTGTTGAACATTGCTTTAAAATATTTTTTGGATATTTGGAAAACAAAGGCATCAAAATTGAAAAGCATTTTGTTTGGTCAGAGGATGTGCAGCACAATTTAAATCAGCAAGGCCATTTTATGCACTATGTAGATATCATCGATACCCAAAGATACCACATCTTTGGAGTTTCTTTGAGAGTGGACATGGAAAGGGAGAGCATGATGGTGCATGAGCCTATATCAAACGTGCTTTAAGAAAGTAACAGCTGGACTATCAGGGATATCGTATAAATAATGCTCATGATGTAGTTGAGTGGTGCAAGACTCATTTTGTGGTTCCAACTTAGGATCACACAACACCACGTTTGGATCAAGTCATATCATTCAGAGTATTATGGGATATATCAGGTATAAATGCAACATCACTTGTTTTGAAGTTTAAATTAATGTACAACATACTTTAAATTTTAACATGTATGTCTCTTGTTCAGGTGTTGATAGAAGATCAATCCATGGATGCAAGAGGGTAGAAAAAAAAAGATCCCTACATTCAGTTATGCGTACAGATAGTAATGTGTGGTCATTGTACACTAGAGATTACTCATGATTTTGTTATGATTGTATTTCTGAAAACTATGGTGAATGTATCAACCGAAAATGTGGATATGTTGGTGAATGGAATTTGGTTCCACTAGATGTTACTAATACAAATGATGAAGTTGAGGATGAAAACTTTGATGACGTTCCATTGATTATGACCATATTTTAGGTTTGATGAAAACTGGTACGTGTCCATGTAAATAGCACTTCCATGTTCTTATTTGTTCTTATTTACTATTCAACACACATGTAGATGTTTAATTTATAGTTAGAGACCTCAAATTGAAAACATATTTTGCAGGACATGTTTTTGCAGTAATAGCAGAGCTTGGAAATGTGGAATGTGTTAGTCACTATTTATTACGTTGCACCAAGGAGAGGATGAATCTAACAAAGAATAAAAAAATCAATGAAATTATGTTTCCAATAGGTTAGAAGTGTACATACATTTGTGTTTAATTTATTACAATTGAGGTTTAACTTACAATACATACAATTTCACATGTCTAGATCTATATATGTTGTTGAACTTGTATGTGTAGGTTCAGTTGTTGTGCAAGCAACATATTTGAAGCAAGTCAAAATATTAAAACATGGGATCCATTTTATTGATTATCAAACTAACAACAAGGTTTATGAGTATAGCCATCTTGTAATTGCCAATGTCCTATCTCTTCATCCAGTGACCAGATGTGGGGTTCGTAAGTGGAGACTTGATACTGATGACCATGAGAGAATATTAAATGTGGTCCAAGAGCGAGTCAAACCACTTGATGTGGTCTAAAACACACATGAAATAGTGACATGTACTTGTACTAAATTTGTGAAGGGTGAGACTGAAGGTTTTCTTAGCTCCATTCTTTCGTACCGATGCCCATGTAGTGAATGGAGCAATTTTTTAAAATTTATTAATATATATCTCAAAAATGTCTTCAAGATGTGTAATTATTTTAAAGTTTTATCATGTGTCCATACTTATTTAGTTGGAATATGAATGTGTAGATCATGTGCATGAACTATCTAATTACTTAATTATAGGATATAATTTAATTTTATCGTTCAGCTTATCTAATTGTAAATAATTACCCCAACCCTATCCTTCATAAAAATTTTGTAAATATTTACCCTATTCTAATTCTAGTCCATATAATTTAATTTTATCAAGCTATCTAATCAAGTTCATTAATTTTATGTTCCAAACATCAAGGTCAAGTTGGATCACATACACATGTACATATAACACATACAAACACATGTTTAAGATCAATGAATTGAATAGATTGAAACTTGTAATGTATCTCTAGAGTGAAATTATACATATATATGAAAGTATATAACGTGCAAACATGTACATATAGAGTGAAAGTACATTTAAGCCATATATACACATGAAACATCAATCATCTAGATCAAGTATGTAAAGATAAATCATAGATCAAGTACATGTAAACATAAGACATAGATCTATCAATGTACTGTAAGCTCATGAAACATGTACGTCAATCATGTCAAACATAAATTAAAGTGTACAATACATGTGTCCATCGATTCTCTAGAGAGTAGATCTATAAAATATACATATGTATGTAATATTTCTAGATCATATATGAAAGTGCCTAGGACTCATCATGATGACTCCTCACTAAGTGGTCATGCCCAGAGTGGCTATCATGCTATCAAGGATGTGCAGATCCCTACAGAAAAGGAAAAACATGTTATAAAGTGTGGAAAAACATGTACTATGCATGTGTACACACATATCAATAAATTAAAAACTCACCTGTCCACTATTGATGTCATCATTGAGTGAGTCCTAATGATGTACACAATCAGTGCTCAAAGCTAGAGTAACAAGAGGCATACCCTGGTAGATAAAAAAGTAAATTTACATGAATCTAGATGAAATATTGAAATTTTTTAAATAACTTAAATTGTAACATTAAATATATGTATAATCTGATAATTTATACGTGTGTAGATGGCATCGTCTGATAGTACTCAGACTCCCTAGCCTCGATCCTATCGACCAAGATATGAAGATTTTGCTGCATCTCGTCCAAACTCATCTCTAGATCTGCAACATGCACACGTCTCTCTAATGACAAATGCAATGGACTAACCAAATGAGATGGCATGGAAGGTGTATCATCATGTGTCAGAAAATCTAGGTAACCTGTAGTGGCCATGCTGAAGTTAACATCCTCGAGGCCAACATCAGAAAATTGGTGCCCTACACTGACTTAAGGGTTTGTACCCTGTGCCTCTCCCTCTACAGCAATAGAGTGGTCGGTAGGTGGATCCTCACAAGCACTGCCACTATGGCCACAGTCTAGGTCAGAATGATGTGGCTGGGAGAACATGACAGTACCCACATGAGCTCTAACACTCGATATGGGGATATCATGTTGTGCTGCTATAAATGCATAAGCATCCAACAAATCCTCAGCCAAACTAGATAATGTGACTAGTGTTGTCTCTCTTGTAAGTCCCTCTAGGCTAGACTGTGAAGGGATCCCCACTATAGTATACATGTCATGTGCGGCCCTGCTAGAGGATGCTCCAACTGATGATCTGAAGTGTCATCAAGACATCAAGTATTGACCAACCTGATCGCTCGATATGGATGCAACAGCTACTACAATATCCCCCACACTATCAATGGCACCTTGAAGCTGGGTGCTACGGACAACATCATCTACAAGAGGAGTCAATGAAGGAGCTATCATAGGTTCCCTCTGACCAACAATGGCCCTGTGTACTGGCCTCTCGTGATCTGCTCAATGATATGTGTATGTGTTAATTTTGGCCTTGTTAATCAACCACACACTTCAACACAGTCCTTCTTCACCAAGTACGAACAAGACTGAATATGAGTTATTCATTTGCCTGCCTGCGTGATTTGACTTGTTGCCTTCTATCTAGATGGGGTTTTTGAAATTGCTCTCAGGACGAGAGTCTCACAACCATGGACCAATCTAAGAATGAAGGATTTAACATGATGAATGCAAGACAATGCAATATTATTCTAAGAAATTGAAATATGAGAAATTCATCTAAACATGAATGCTACATGCCATTAATCTAGAAATTGAAAGCTATCTACTTGCAATATGAGATTATTCTATATGATATTAAGAAAATGAGACAACAATTCAGTATTCTAACAATGCAATTTTTCTCTAGTAATTCAGGGGCTTTGAAATGAAGAAAGAGAGTTCTTTTATAGACTCTAAGAGGATCAGAATAGAAACTTTCCTGTTTTGAAATAAAACAACTAGAAAAACCAGTTAAAGACAGAAAGCTTTATTGAAAAGAATTCAATAAATTGTTTTCTTCCTATTTTAACTGTTTTCTTTCTTTGATTTAATATTGTTTTATTTGAATTTGATTGTTTTATTTCTCTTTAAAACATAATTAATTCAAAGTTTCCATTTCTGAATAGAAGAAAGATTTTTGAGAGAATATCCAATTAATTAAATAAATATGACCTCATAATTACTTTTTCTCAATTATCTAAATATTAAATTCAATTATTGAAAATGAGGATATTTATTTAATAATTAAATATTATTTTAATTCCTTTTTCATGTGTCTCAGCTAAAGAGGGTGAATTTAATTTAATTAAAGTGCTAGGACGTTATTAATTAAATTAATTCGATCATAGGGTTTGTTTAGCCAAAAAGATATTTAGGAATTAAATATGATGTATGATTAATACAGATTTAAGATTTTCTGCATTTGACACTCAGGCCGAGTAGAGTTAGTTAAAACTCAGAATTGCCTAGTACAATAGGACTTTGATGATTTAGAAGAATGACAAATGCAACAAAATTGGTTAGGGTTACAAGATGCCAATTTTGGGGTGTTACATTTTTCCCCTCTTTGAATTGATGTGCGAGCAGCGCATTAATTCAAAGAATACTCTGATGCCTGAAGCATAGAAGAAAGAATTTTGATCACCCAGTTTTGACCGTGAGGTACGAAAAACTAAACATGGTGTCAAGTGATTTGAAAAGCATGGAATGCCCAATTTTGACTGTGAGGTATGAAAAACTAAACATGGCAACCAAGTGATTGAAAAGCATGGAACACCCAGTTTTGACCGTGAGGTACAAAAAACTGAAATGCCCCAAGTGATTGAAAAGCATGGAACACCCAGTTTTGACCATGAGGTATGAAAAACTGAAATGCCCCAAGTGATTGAAAAGCATGGAACATCCAGTTTTGACCATGAGGTATGAAAAACTGAAATGCCCCAAGTGATTGAAAAGCATGGAACATCCAATTTTGACCATGAGGTACGAAAAACTGAAATGCCCCAAGCGATTGAAAAAGCATGGAACATGCAGTTTTGACCATGAGGTACAAAAAACTGAAATGCCCCAAGCGATTGAAAAGCATGGAACATGCAGTTTTGACCGTGAGGTATGAAAAAATGAAATGCCCCAAGCGATTAGGGTTTGATTAGATTGAATTGAGGTAAATTCAATGATGTAATCATCCTGCCCCCTCGGGAGCGAAATCGAACGATGACACGTCATAATGATGATAGAGAACAAAAAAATTGCAGATAGAAAGAACTCAGAATAGATTACGGAAGAATCCAGAAGATGCAGAATCAATTTTGAGTGATTTGAAGGTCGGGTTGACCAAGTTTGAATGGGGTTGACCAGAGTTGACCAGAGTTGACTTGTGAAGAAAAAAAGTCAAAGTATTCAGAAAATGATGATATGAGAAGAGTCTGATGAGAAAGCAAGGTCAGAAGGGTGACTGCACAAGCGTCCGATCACGTCGGTCTCAAAAATTTTAAAATGCGATTTTGAGCTATATAGAAGTGTCAGATTTTGATTTTGATCCCGAAAATGGGTTGAGCATATAGCTGAAGATAGAGAGCGAGGATCAAACACTTGGTTAGTCATGATGAAGCCAGGCTGCTGAAGAAGAACCCCTCAATGTATGAACCCAGAAGAATGCAATGAAGAGAACACTGAATCATAGCCATAATGCAAGTCTAGAATGAAAATGCAATCCTATGCTAGATGCAGAATGAAGGTGCAATTCTAGGACATGGTTGTGAGACCCATCGTATATTTATCATCATTGAGTATTTTTTGGAACATCAAAGTCGATACAACCCTTACTGGTGCCACAATGCAACCATAAGGATATGAATATGACTTATCATCGGATAAAATGTAGGAAACAAATGTAAGCACCAGGGCATAAAAGCCAAGATGACCTGAACATTGTTTCCAGTTAATGTAGCAAGAGTACACTAGTATCAAGGCATTCAAGGCCAAGATAACCATGAGTGCGATCATGCGTAAACAAACAAATTAATAACAAGAAAAAACAATAACTAACATATCAATAAGAATAAAGGAGATAGTACCGACCTCACCATGGCATACAAATAAACAAGATCGAGGGATGTGAGGCTGTTCCACCTTACTGCGGGAGCTCTTATCACATACACCCTATTTAATTTACATTTCTGGATCATCGGGACTATGCCAACAAGCAGTAGACAAATAAAATGTCAATGAAATTCATAAGAATAGACATCATACAAAGAAATATTCAAGCATAGCTCAGCCTGTTTTAAAGTTTTCAAATGTGGATGTGTATGAGGTGTTGAAAAACACCGCTGTTCTTGTGCGTGCATTGTGTTTGAATTTTATCGATAGGTGTTTACGTTTGAGCTATCCAATATGTGTTGAAAAACACAGATGTGTCCAAAGATAGTGTTAAAAAATACTATTATGGTGGTGTTGAAAAACACCAGTTTGTGTCAGTAGTGAGTTGTCTTTGAGAAGTGACAAGATTACTGACTTAGGTGTAAACGAGAGATATGATGAAATGGGGGACCCATGCCCCAAAGTAATGATGGCTGACTTGATGTATGTTGCGAGGACAAATGAGATGTGATTGCCCCCAAGCATATGGCGCTGAATCAATGACAAGTCAGGAGGGTTCACAAAGGAACCAGAGTGTCACAAAAGTGACCAAAAGATATGTACAAACTAAAGCATAGAATTGTCAAGACTGAGTATTGATAGATAGAGCGTGTGAGTATAACTCCAACTGATATGGATGTGAGGAATCTCGATAGAATGGCGATAGTAGGCAGATGCAGTGAGAACCACTAGTGACTGACATGAGAGAGATGCTCAAAATAGAGTGATCATGGTAAAAGATATACATCAGTAGGCAGACAGAGTGAGAACCACTGGTGACTAATGTGAGAGAGATTCACAAGAATAGAGAGAGCTCTGTATAAGCTAAGTGACAGTAGGCAGATGCAGTGAGAATCACTGGTGATTGTCACAAAGTAGATCCAAAAGATAATAAGACAATGCCCCCAAGACTAGGAGGGTTGCTCTGAGAGTATGACCAGTGTCAATCCATGTGAGTTGGTGTCTTGACGGGAACTTAAAAGAAAATGAAAGCAGGAATGCAGGAAAGCAAATGCGTGAAGCCAAGGGGTGATGCAATAGATATAGCATTGTGGAACAAGAGGCGCCTATTTACCAGGTTTTCAACTTCTTGGAAAAAAGTCTTTTTTTGCTACCATGACGCCTGTTTGCCAGGTTTTCATCAATGGCACCTTTTTTTTTTCTTTTTCTCTTTTTTTGTATTTTTCAATTTTTTGAATTTTTTTGTATTTTTGGAATATATGATTTTTTTTTTGAGATACATCAAAGCGCCTATTGCTAGGTTTTCACTAAGATGATCATTTTTTCAGGACTTTTTCAAGTTTTTAGGATTTTTTCAGGACTTTAATATATACATGAGCATACTGAAGATGCCTTAGCTGTAGAACCGCTTCAAATGAAGAGCGTTGATGGGATCTTTGAGTTGTTCTCCTTCAGTAGTAGAGAGTTGATAGGTACTAGACCCAAACACTGCAGTAACAATATATGGACCGATCCAGTTAGGTTCAAACTTACCTTTCTGGACCCGATGTTGCTGATTTTTAGGGTTCTCTCTCAAAACGAGATCACCCGCTTGGAAGTCTCTTGGTCGGACCTTCTTGTTATAACTTTTAGACATCCTCTTTTGATATGCTCTTAGGTGATCAAATGCCACTTGGCGATGTTCATCAAGTAATTCCAGCTCTTGTAGCTGAGATATTCTAGTATCTTCACCAGTGACGAGGCCTTTCAGAGAGACTCGCAAAGAAGGAATCTCGACCTCAATAGGTAACACCGCATCTGCCCCATAAACCAATGCATAGGGTGTAGCTCCTGTTGGTGTTCTAATACTTGTCCTATATAACCAAAGAGATGGATTTATCTGGAGATGCTAGTATCACCTGGATTTATGTACTGTGCGATGTAGGATCTTAAGGATTGTTTTATTGGAAGCTTCCACTTGTCCATTACCTTGAGGATAATAGATGGAAGACCAGTGTTGAGTAATTTTGAACTTAGAGCAAAGTTCTGTCAAATCCTTATTTCTAAACTATCCCCCATTATCTGTGATAATCGCCGAGGGTACACCATGCCTGCAGATGATGTAATTAAGAATAAACATTGCTACTGTTTTGCCACTGGCAACAGTGAGAGGGACTGCCTCCACCCACTTAGTAAAATAATCCATAGTTGTAATGATGAACTTATGTTCATTAGAGGACGATGGGTAGATCTAACCCACCAAATCAAAGGTCCATTACTAAAATGGCCAGAAGGTAATGAACGGAATTAGCACCTTAGCTGTAGCGTGAATCAAGTTTCCATGTAATTGACATTGTTTGCAGGACTTGGTAAACTGCGTTGCTTCTTTTTCCATGCCTGGCCAGTAGTAACCATCTCTAATAAGTTTGCGGGCTAGTGTCAGGCCATTAGAATGTGACCCACAGATGCCTTCGTGCACCTCTACTAACGCTTGTTTGGACTCATCAGGTTCTAAACACCTAAGGAGGGTACCGTCTAGACCATGTCTATACAAGTCATTGGAAATGATGATGAACCATGAAGCACTACGGATAAGGTGACATTTCTCATAACGGGAGTAAGTGTCTAGAATGATCTGGTCATGTAGGTAGGAGAATATGTGGTGGTAGCGGAATGAGTCATGTCCTACGATATAACAGATCATCCGGGAGTCAGGGGAGTCATAGGTAGGGTATCATAACGTCTCCACCAGGAATTTGTCTCAGAAATCATTTTTAGGCATTTGCAGCGTAGAGGCAAGTGTAGCCATGGCATCTGTTGCTTTGTTATCTGCCCTCAGAACCTGTGAAAATGTGATATGAGTGAAATACTATTTAATATCATCAACCATCCTTTTGTAGGGTATCAACTTATCATCTCTTGTCTGATAGATGTCATTAACCTGATTGATGACCAATTGGGAATCTCCAAGAATATTCAATTCATCCACGCGCCACTCCAGGGCAATCTTCGTACCATTGATGAGAGCTTCATACTCAGCAATGTTATTTGTGCAAGGAAATATCATTTTGTATGCCTTTGGTAATGAATATCTTTGAGGTGTAATGAATAGGATCCTGACACCTGACCCCTGTTGGGTAAATGAACCATCGAAGAACATAGTCCACGAGCGATGTGTAAGAAGAAAAATGGACTCATCTGGAAATTCTATATGTAATGGTTGATGATCCACTAGAGGTGCCTCCACCAACTGATCTGCTATTGCTTGGCCCTTAATAGCTTTCCTCTCAACATACTCAATATTGAACTCACTAAGAATCATGACCCATTTGGCTAGTCTACCTGTGAGGGTAGCTTTACTGAGCAAGTACTTTAGAGGGTCAATTTTAGCAACAAAACATGTAGTATGAGCCAACATATAATGTCGCAACTTTTGGGAAGCAAATACTACTACAAGGCAAGCTTTCTCTATAGTAGAGTATTTTGTTTCATAGGAGACCAGAGTCCGATTGATGTAGTAAATAGCTCTTTCTTTCTTGTGCTGATCTTCCTGAGCCAATAGAATGCCTAAGGATGTGTCTGTAGTAGATATATAGAGTATAAGCAGCTTCCCATGAATGGGAGGCATCAAGATAGGCGGGTTAGCAAGATATTGCTTGATTTGCATGAACCCTTCATCACATTCCTTATTCCATTGGTAAGTCACACCTTTATGGAGAGTCTTTGTAAATGGTTGTGATTTATTCGCCAGTTGAGAGATGAAATGCTGGATAGACTGTAGGTATCCTTGAAGTCCTCTCATTTTTCTGATATTCTTAGGTGGCGGCATTTCCAGAATAGCTTGCACCTTTGCAGGATCTACTTCGATGCCCTTGGCAGAGATGATATAGCCAAGTAGTTTACCAGATGTCACGCCAAAGGCGCATTTCTTAGGATTAAGTCTGAGAATGAACTGTTTCATACGGTCTAGGATAGATCCTAGATCATCAAGATGTTTTTTGCGGTGCATACTCTTAGCCAAAGTGTCATCCATGTAATCCTCCATAGTTTTATGCATCATATCATGGAATATAGTGGTAACTGCTCGCTGATATGTAGCTCTGGCATTTTTGAGTCCGAAGGGCATGATATTCCAACAGAATGTGCCCCAAGCACATGTGAAAGCTATTTTCTCTTGGTCCTCTAGTGCAGTCTTTATCTAGTTATAAACAGAGAAACCGTCCATTAATGAGTACATTTCATATCCAGCTGTCATATCTACAATCATATTGATATTTGGTAATGGGAAATCATCCTTTGGACATGCCAAATTTAGGTCCCTGAAGTCGGTTTAGACTCTGATAGATTTGTCCTGTTTGGACACTGGAACAATATTTGAGATCCATTCTGCATAGTCAATAGTTCTGATAAATACTGCTTTGAGCAATTTCTCTAACTCAGCTTTAACAAGTAGAGCTACGTGTGGATGCATCTTACAAAGTTTCTTCTTGACAGGATTAACACCTGGTGTGATGGATAGATGGTGCATGATTAGATTAGGGTCTAATCCAGGCATATCTGAATACTTCCATGCAAAGTTGATCTTTTTCTTTCTTAAGAATGTGATGAATTCCTCTCTTTCAGCTGCTGATAAGGATTGTGCCAAGTGAATGATCTGTGGTTCTGCCTCTGTACCCAAGTTGATCGGTTGAGTCGGTTCAATAAGAACAGATGATCTTTCCTGAAAATGACTAGGAAGCATATCAAGTATCTCATCCTCGGGCACCTCAGAGAGGTTTTCACCATTGGATACGTCATTTATTTTGACTATTTTCATCTCTGATACTGCCACCAGGTGGTTTTCACCATCAAAGCGTTTATTTTTTTTTCTTTTTATTTTGTGACTAAGATACTTGATATCAGCCTCAGTCATGTTAACACTTGCTTCACTGGTAGGAGACATTATAGGTTTGACGGCGTGTAGGTAACAAGCAAGAGCATAATCATTCTGGAATGAGAGGACTTCATTGGATGGGGAAGTGGAGTTCCAGTCTATAAGCTCGGGGTGATGGAGTGAAAGAGAGGTGATGGGTTCAAGTGCATTCACGGTATAGTCATCGCAGGCATGTACAAGTAAGTCAGGACCCAAAGTGATCTCTTCCAAAGGTATATTAGAATTCCTTTGATCCCTAACGACCATAGTAGAAGACACGTCAACACCTAGAGAGTCAGACTCATGTGGCCCTACACTAGACCATTCACCTATGTCGAGGAGGTTTTCATATGCATTTGTTGCATCCGCATCTCTATCAGAAGTGGCATAGGATAAGCTATCAAACTCATATTAATGAGAGTCCATTTCATCATTAGCTCTCATATTCAGGACATGAGTAAAATCAACTCTTTGTCCCCAGTTGGGATGAGAGCGGCCTAGAACTTCTGCTATAGTCAAAGGAGTACATGTAGACCCAGATACTTCTGTAGTGTCTGTATCATCACTTGCTTCTTGGGTAAGGATAAGTGACTGGAATTATTGATCATACCGCTCTTGGAAGTGCGATGGTATATATACATCACCTGGATGACCAGGATTTGGAGGAAAGTCTTCTTTCCACTCTTCATAAGATAATGGAGTGAGTGAAATGGTAGTGTCAGAATCACTGTCAGTGTCTATAGTACTGACATGTGGTACAAAGCTGTCTGGTTCAGCAAAGAATGCAGCCAGATCTAGTGGAATTGGATAAGAAAATGTATCCTCATCGGAGCTGTCTTCAGGTTTTGCAATTTGAGGTGTTTCCTCAGAGATTGATTTCTTGTCTTCTCTAGGTACAAACTTATTATTCCCAATTGGAATGTGAGCTTTTGGAAGCCTATACCCATAGAGTCATGTGTCCTACGACCAATAGCTTCAAGTGGTGCAATCAAACCTTTATGATTTGCCCCTATGGGGCCATCCCCTTTATAGCCAAAGCGTTGCATGATAGATAAGCCCTTGCCATAATTCTCAGTTTTCATGTCATAAGGAGGGATGCTTTCAGAGTTGTCTTCTCCTTTGTAAATCCAAGCCTTGATGGCTCTGTCTTTAGCTTCTTCTTCTAATGGTACGATGGCTTGCACAAAGGTACCCCCATATTTTGTTGGAGGTGAAACAATAGAAGGTTTAGTTTTCTCAGAAGGTCTCCCAAAAGGACGGGAAGACAAAGGCAAAGATGTGATGGATAATACAGGTCCAATCTGATAACCTCCCATGTCAGTTTCTTTGAGGGTCAAGTTCTTTTCCATCTCTTTTAGTTTATCTTCAAGGATTTCAATAGACTCCCTATTAGTAGGCACAAGAATATCAACAGATTTAGTAAGGGCATTGCAATCATAGTGTGTGTTCACAGGTATGGTCACCTCAGAGCCTTGGAATGGGAACTTAATACACTGATGATATGTAGAGGGAACAACCTGCATTTCATGAATCCAAGGTCTTCCTAGTAAGATGTTGTATGCTAGAGGGATGTCAAGTACTTGACAGATAACATCACGTTCAATGGGACCAACTCTAATTGGAAAAACAACTAAACCCTTGGATTTACGCTCTTCTTCATCATAAGCTTTAATGGTTATCTTTTTGCGAGCATCAATGCGGTCTTCGCCATAGCCTAACTCAATGAGGAAACTAGCAGAGCAAATATTTAGGCCAGCGCCATTATCTATGAGAACATGGTGAACATGCTTGGGACAAATCATAACTTCAATGTGCAGCGGGTTATTATGCGGGTGACTCAAAGAATGGTCATCTTCTTCAGAGAAAGACAAGTAATGTGGGGAGGTCAAGTGACCTACCATAGATTGAAACCGGTCAAGATCAAGATCTT
>MU227309.1:1806801-1873395 GCA_018584345.1 Thuja plicata
TCTCTCTCTCTCTCTCTCTCTCTCTCTCTCTCTCTCATAGGGCGTATGCCCTATAGTGCATATGCCATTTAGGGCATACGCCCTATAGTAAGTATATGGCGTACGCCCTTGTAATGACATTGATATTTACCAATCCTAAGGCTTGGATTTTCCTTGGAGTTCCAACCCAAAGGCCTGGAGGATTCAAACAGGCCTGAGACGTGTTTTCCAGCTAACATAGGAAAAAATAACATTTTTTCTTGTGTGCTCTCTGTCAGGTTTGCACATGGTTCAATAACGATAAAATCAAATGACATGATATTGCAGATCTCTCTGATAGCTATCTAATGATGTAATTTATTTTGAATTCTCATTATGTTCAACTTTTCATTTTTAATTTCTTTTCTAAGTATGTTTGATTTTTGTCAAAAAACAACATGTATTCATTTGGGCTTATATTTTGGCTCATTCATTGAATTTGGAAAAAAATTACATTTTCAGAAACTAGACTCCATTCTACACACTTTAAAAAAAAGAAGTTTTGATTTTCAATTAGTTTTCAATGATTTTTAGGGGGAGCACATAAAAATTTCACATTTTTAGGATGTGTCCACTTCGGAAAATGGCAAAAAATCACACTTTCATCAAAAAATTAGCAGAAAAATCTGGGATAAACTAGGTGGTGTTAGCTAATTTCTCATCAAAGTGATTAAATGTTTTTTAAAAAAAAGTTAACATTTTAGTAGGAGCACACCATACGCTATGTTATGTTTTTTTCACAAAAAGTAGGACCACTTTTTGTGCTCCCCCTTTTTGAGGGCCTTTATCTCCACCATTTCTAAAATAAGTTAGTAGTTTAGAAACTAGATTCGGAGTAGAACAACTCTTGTTTTTGTCACGTTTTAAAATTTTGAGTGTAACTATCCTCAATATCTCGTTGAAGTTCAAATTTTTCTGATTTCAGAAAAAAAGTGGCATCTTATACCCCCTTTTTGGTCTCCCATATTTGTGCACTTACCCCATTTGGGAAACAAATCTATTTTATTCAGTTAACTTAATCTTATCTATTTATCATTTTGGAAACAAAGTTGTTAACTGAAAATCAATTTGGAAGTTTCCAAAAAGACTGAATCTTTCGACCAATTAAATTGCTTGCACATGGATTGTGCTTCTTCAAATTGAATCTGAGCCACTCATTTCCTCTAATCTTGACCGTCAATTTGGGAGAGATTTTCTATAAAAGAAAGCTCCATTTCCTTCACAAAGGATTCCACTTTTAGCTATCATTATTATACTATTTTTAGTATTCAAGCATTTTGCATTCTTAGTTTCAATTACTTAGATTTGTTAATTGTTTTATTTTTAGTTGCATGCAAACTTCATAATCTAGAGCACTTTCAATTTGGGCTTTGAAAAGAAAAAAAACATTTCAATTTGGTGTTATAAAATCGATCTAATTAGCTTTGGAATCAATCTTACATTTGCATATCATATAGAATAATCATCTCATTTAGCTTTCAGATCCTTCACTTAGGATCTAGTGTAGTCACTATTTCTTGTAATGAACTATGAGCAAGATTCAAACTCCTACCTACTAGAAGGCAATGAGCCGATGTCGGTTACCCTTGGGAATTTCAGTCTTCTGATTTTGTGTAGTCACTATTTCTTGTAATGAACTAAGAGCAAGATTCAAACTCCTACCTACTAGAAGCCAATGAGCCGACGTCGGTTAGCCTTGGGCATTTCAGTCTTCTAATTTTGTCATTTTCTAACTAGCTAACCCTGTAATGGTTCATTGAAGTGTGTGTTTGCAGCTGTAGGTATTTGACACAATTTCACATGCACATTTTTAGCGCCCACCATGGGGCTGGAACTTCCTTTTGAGCCAAGGCTTACCCATATCTCTTGTTGAGCCAAATTTGACTGCACCATCGCGTTCAGATCATCGTTTTGGTTGAAACAAACTATAAAATCACCCATATCTGACAAAAGTCAAATATGTGGCTAAAATTGTTTGCCCAAATAGGTCGTATGACCTTCTACACGCAGCCTGAGGCCAATTTTACAAAAAAAATCTTTTAAACAAAAATCTAAAAAAAAAATATTTTTTTACTATGTTAGATTTGACGGTCGTCAAAGCATCATTTTGGATGGCCATTTGTGACGGCCAAGAAATCGTCAAATTTAACATAGTAATTTTTTGATGGCACCAGGGGTTGAGAATTCTCTGCCTTCAACATTGAGCATTTTGATTTTACAGTCTATCTTTAGACGGCCATAACTTGCTCATTTTAATTCCCTTTTTGAGCAATTCTTTTTGATTTTGGGTAAAATTTCCTGAAGATTACTGGGTTGGGATTAGTTTCTAGTTTTGGTTTCCAGATTTATCAGAAATTGCAGATTTTGATCACTGTACCTATCTAATCCTCTGATTTTCATCTTACGAAGCCTCATTCGGGCTCATATAGTAACATTTTTTAGTGCAATTATTTTTTAAAGTGCATGATGTTTCATCTACTTTCTAAATATGCAATCAGTTTTCTAATTTTTGGATTTTTCAAATGCTTACCAATCTTTGGCTTTGTTGTTCTTGATGCTTATCTTTGATTAAAGCCTAATAGTGGTTTGCAGGATGTTGTAAATGAAGAAAAAATCATAAACTACGAATGAGTTTGATGCAAGACACTTGTCAAAGACTTTGTGTGTCTTCCAAAACTATCATGTCTGTGTTTTGTAGTTAAATAACACTTCAGATTTGGTGCTTATAAAGAATCACTTCTCTTATGTGTTTGAAGTGTTCTGTAGATTTGTAATCTAAAATAATTGCATGAACGTATCCTCTCCCCTCGCCTTCACAGATCTTGGGTGTAAGAGAAATTCATGCAAGACTTTTAGCATGGCTACCTCTTGAGAGCTTTAATAGAGACGGTGAGAGGGATTGCCCAACCGGTAATAGGATAAAGCTAAGCCCTTCCAAACCGGTATATAAAATTGTCATTGTGATTAATCTCAAAGTGAATAGGTGTCAATTTCTCTATGCTGATAGAAGATCTCCCTCAGTACCCTCATGGTGCGTAAAAACCTATAGAACTTAACTTCTATAGGCTGGGAGGCCTCCTTAACGGGGCTAATCTGCAACATGTGTAGCCACCTGAATAATTGACCTAACTAAAAAAAATGTTCTAGTGACCAAAAATCCCTCTATCTACTGGTGCGAAAGGTCTGAGACCGACTAAGACTTCCCACATTTTCATGGCTCTTAGTAGAGACGGTCCCTTGGGAAGTGATTACCCTTGGGATTCGAAGCTTTGTGTCCTGAGAAGTGAGAGCATTGTAAGGAGGAGCTCGTGCCTCCAAGATTCTAAATTGTCTTCTATGAGTAGGCATGGCTGATTTTTGGTTCAAGTGGGAATTCAACAGATATTGCCCTGGCTTACCTAAGTTATGGTGTGTCTGTTCTTTTTACAACAAACAATCTTCTTGATGTGTCTTGCATGAGTGAAACACCAAAACACACAATCAAAATGAACATCAAAATGATCAAAAAATTCCAAATCTGCACTCTTAGGTGTTAAACTATCAAACTCTTGTCCAAGTTTCTACATCTAGTGTCAACTCTAAAAATCAGTCGCATTGCTGTCCAAAATGGTATTTTGTCATGACGGTTTTGTCTGAATTTTCACAAAATCTATGTTCTCACAAAATCACTACTAGTTTTTTGTTGACTGCAATATGTTGATATTCTGACTCACTTGTTGTTTTGAGATCTATCTTTTTTGTGCTAGTCCAAGTGACTTGTCATCTTAATCATCTTTCTCTGTGTTGTCCTTATCATGAGTTGCGAGAGCAGGTTCATTAAACTTGACTCAAGATCAGAGTCGTTGCTTCTCTCTCTCAGTTGGACATTATCTGCTATGTCCTTTGGTCTTGGACTTAGTTAGCACTTTAGATAACACTTCAGCACCTGTCAGTCAATCAATTGATTCATCCCTTCTCTTCAATCTTCTAAGAGAGTGCATCAAGAAAATCTCACAATGTCTAAAAGAAAATGGGCTAAAACTTATGGTCCTAACAATGCGAAGGAAGAGATTCTTATGACAACTTTATCAAAACAACTTCAAACTTTTAAATCTGAACTACAGGAATTAAAAAGGGGAAAAGGATACACTATCCAACAAATCCTCATTAAGATCAATCCATCCTTTGCTATTTGATCATGATTCTCACATCTCTCCACTTCCTTCCAAAATGGAGAAATCTTGGTATGGAAATGCTATCTTTGATCAAGAAAGTGGCTCCAAAGCCCTAAAAGCTTCTGAAAACACCACGAAGTCTCCCTCCAAAGGGATTAGTAACCTCATGAAATAAAAACCTTGGGTTAAATGAAAGAGGGACTTCACCCCTTTGGGACAATCTTATGAATCAACATTGGAAGAAATTCTTGAGCATGATGTCATCACACTACCTCAAGTCACATCACATGGATTGAAATTCTTGAGTACCTATTGTGCATATCATCAACATAATGAGCATAAAACTTCAGCTTGCATGGAGTTAAAACATAAAATCTAAGATCTTCTTGATAATGACATAATTAAACTGGACAATCCTAATGATTTATCTAAAGAAGAACAAGATACTAATCTCATGCATGATCAATATCAAGAATCCATGTCTAGCAATGGTTCACATGTCACATCTACTTCTTCCACCATTCCTCCATCTCCTAAAGCTTCAAACCCAGCCACACCATCTCTATCGAAGAATGAGCCTAATTATGACTATCTCTACCCTCAAGGACTACCTCTAAAAGAGATCCAAGCTAATCATCATATGACTGCAATTCTTTCTCAGGCTTCAAAGATCATAGACCCAAAGCATCCATGTGCTTCAACGTTTATCATGCCTACTCAAAATGATACTCCATTAGCTTGTCAAGAATCCCCTATGTAGATTAAAACTCCTACTTCATCCATAGAAGTGGCTCCATGTCAAGAGGGAAATCCAAAGTGTGAAGAAATACATATCAGTAATGATCAAGATCAAGACACCATCCATCCTTATCCAATGGTTGACCAAAGTCATAGATCTCAAGCGTCCCATGATGATTTCATCATCCCCTTCCATTTCTTCCTAGAAGACACTCTTACACCTCCTATATCTTATCCATCTCCCAAGAAAAATCAAGATATCCTTTACACCATCTCTAGTGAGCCTATTGAAAATCAAGAGCAAAGTACCCTTTATACACCATCTAAAGATCCCTGTCAAGATCAGAACATCCCATCATCCCCTTGTCATATTCTTCCATATCCAAAAACCATCATTCCTCAAAATCCATTGTAGAAAAATAAATCCCCTCAAGCTTCAGTTTCTCCTATCAAAATTGCTCCTATCAAATCTACTCATGCTGCTATTTATACAAAGGTGAATTACAAAGAGAAGAGCCTCGGTCACACTATTCACTCTAAAGATGTTGATATCCCTCCAACACCTTATCTCCCTCCATTCAAACGTAAGCATCATCCTTCTCCATCCTCCAAATCCATTCTTGGTCCCTATATCCCAAAGCTAAATTCATCAAACCTTCCATCTATATTTGGTCCTTAGATCCCTCCATCCACCATCCCTATAACTACTATTTTGTCATCCACTTACCCTAACCCCTATCAAGATCATCAAATACATGCGTCCTTGCACTCTCCCTATCAACCCATCCATACGAACCATCCATATCGACCCTATTCATCCACACTCCCCAAGTCTTTTGGAAGCAACTTGGATGTACAATGAAAAAATCACAAATACAAGAATCTACTCACATATGAAGATCACTATGTCCAATCTAATCAAAATGTGACTACAAAGAAAAAGGAAATATTTAAAAGACGAAAAGGGTCCACTAAGCAAAGAATAAAATCAAAGAAAATATGGGTTTCTAAATCCATCATGGAAGAATTGTGTTCTAAAGCATTAAAAAAGTAAAGGAAAATCAAAAGCTATGTGGATTCCCAAGTCTCTTCTAAAGGATTTGGATACAAGAATAAAATAAAAAGCTATGTAGATTCTCTTCAGTCTCTCTTAAAACACTTGAATGAAAAGGAAAATTCAAAGTTGGCATCCAAGCTTCCAAAGACTTCCACTTCATCTCCATCTAAACATCTCCCATCTTCTAACTCTATTTTGGGTGCTCATGTCCCAAAATCTATTACCTTGAATACTTCACCCCCTTCTCCATCCATCTTAGGTCCTTGTGTACCAAGATCCATACCCACTCATACATCAAAGCCTCAAGCTATTCCATCCACTTTTCCTCCATCCGTCAACTACCCTTTAGGGGGCGTGTCAATGTTGATCTTATCACCATTTCCATCTACTTCTAAACAAACCTTTCAATACCCTATCTGCTATTCTGCACCTACCTCCTACCCGTCCATCCCATATCCTTCCATTCCTCTTATTCAATCCATCACATAAATCCTTGGCTACCATCTTCCTTGTCCTCCATATCAATCTTCTCTACCATCACCCTATCATCATTTTTGAGCATACTTTCAGCGGCCTTGGCCTATCATAGCATATCTTTCCAAGGAGCACTATCTAAAGAGAAAGAAGCTTAAGTTCCTCCATAAAATCAAAAGTACAAAAAAATAAATAAAGAAAAAGTGCCTTAGTGAAAACCTGGTAAACATGCACCTTGGTAGTAAAAGTAAAGATAATCAATCCTCATATAATACTTTTGGTCAATCTTGGTCAAACATGACCTCCCATCAAGTATATATTTTTTCTTAACCGCTTGGGACCTCTTTCTAATCATATCAGCTTCTTCTTGCATTATGTTATCAATCGAATTGCTTCTGATCACTGGGGTACCTTACCATATTTTGATTTCACTCCTGAGAGGGTAGGATCAGGACATCAACATTCTAGTGATCACATCCTCAATCAAAACCCCATCGCTTGGATCATTTCATCTTTATCACATCAAATCAAGATGAGATCATCTTAAAATCAAATGAAACCTAATCAAAGGTCTTATAAAGTGGTGACTACACTCGAAACCAGACAAGATCAGTCTTATATGAGCTATTCATTATTGAAACTAGATACATTGATCAAATTTGCTTCATCGATTCAAATCAAGTCAATTTTCTTGCTAATCAAATCTCTTAATGGTAATCAGTTTCATCGCTTCAAATCAAACTGGTTATTCGTTCAAACCAATCAAAAGGTTTAAGAGTTCTTGACAGATTTTTAGTTTCATTGCTTCAAATCAAATTGAGTATTCTATTTTATATATTTTGATCGATCTTCATCCAATTAAGCTTGAAGTCAGTATTATTCAAAAGAATGGTTTCATTGTTTCAAATCAAATTGTACTAGGTCTTCTCACTAACAGGTTTTTGAATCAATGAGTTGATCGCACATCAATTCAAAGAGGGGCAAATGTAATGACCTAATAGTGGTCACCTAAACCTTAGACCCCTAATCTTAGTCTCATATCAAGAAGCCCTAATCTTGATAATTCTAAGTCCTAAACCAAACAGGCAATTCATCAATTTCAAGATAATCTGACCTGAATCCTAGGTCCTAATAAATCATCATACTTGATTAATTATTTAATTCCTAAAAATACAATATATTGGCAAATAAACCTTAGGTTAATTATTTAATTGATATTCTAATATATTAATTAAATAAAATTACTAAATTATCAATAAAATTAAAAAAGGAATTAAATTAATTAACAAAAACAAAATGTGCATTTAAAATCAATTAAATCTTTAAAAATGCATGATGTCATCAACCAATTTTTGAATTAAAATATGCATTTAAAATCAATTAAATCTTTAAAATACATATGATGTCATCAACTAATTATTTTGAATTGGAAATAAGTCTATTTTATCCAGTTAATTTATTATTATATTTTCTCATTATGGAAACAAAAATGTTTTATTCAGTTAACTTAATCTTATCTATTTATTAGTTTGGAAACAAAGTTGTTATCTGAAAATCAATTTGGAAGTTTCAAAAAAGATTAAATCTTTTGACCAATCAAATTGCTTGCACATGGATTGTGCTTCCTCAAATCAAATCTGAGCCACTCATTTCCTCTAATCTCGATCGACGATTTGGGAGAGATTTTCTATAAAAGAGGGCTTCATTTCCTTCAAAAAGGATCCCAGTTTTAGCTATCGTTATTATACTATTTTTAGCATTCAAGAATTCAAGCATTTTGCATTCTTAGTTTCAATTACTTAGATTTGTTAATTGTTTTATTTTTAGTTGCATGCAAACTTCATAATCTAGAACACTTTCAATTTGAGCTTTGAAAAGAACAAAAACATTTCAATTTGGTGTTATAAAAATCGATCTAATTAGCTTTGGAATCAATCTTGCATTTGCATATCATATACAATAATCATTTCATTTAGCTTTCAAATCCCTCATTTAGGATCTGTTGTTGTCACTGTTTCTTGCAATGACCTGAGAGCAAGATTCAAACTCCTGCCTACTAGAAGGAAATGAGCTGATGTCGGTTAGCCTTGGGCATTTCAGTCTTCTTATTTATTCATGTTCTAGCTAGCTAACCCTGTAATGGTTCATTGAAGTGTGTGTTTGCAGCTGGAGGTATCTGACACAATTTCACATGCATAGGTATTAGTATTTTTTGAGTACTTTTCACCTGAAAGTACAAAAAGAAGACAAAACAAAACTAAAGGAAATAGATGGCAAAAACCCCAATAGTAGACATACGAATACCATATGATATTCCCAAATGATAACATATTACAAAGAGGTTTTAAATGCAAGATAAGTTGGATATGTGAAATCGATGAAAGAAAGGAAGCATGTTTTAACATATGAGGAAACATGTAACCTCAACATTTTCTAACCAAGATACCAGGGTGTGAACATGCTTCATCTTTTACATATATGCAATGTACTCAAAGGGATTATCAATTTAACATACGATAAATTGATAACAATAACTTGAAAGTACATTTAAGATATATGAGTCAAATACATTCTTGGTTATTCTATTGAAAATATACAAGTTCAAAATCCTTCAAGTACGAAGTATGAACATTAAAGTTCTTTGTAAGTCTCTCTACACAATTTGGTAGAGTATCTCCCCTCTTGGAAAAAGTCCCCCTTTATTACATTGCAAAGCCTTATAATTATAACCTCTCTTTGATAACCAAATTGTAACCACTTAGCACAACCACCTAACAACTTTTTGTAACTACTTAACTACCTCATGTAACTACATGAGGTAACTACCTATTAGTTATCTGAGACAACTTCTTAGAATAACCATTTAGAGAAACCACTTAGGATAACTACCCAAGTGATCACTTAGAGTAAGTACCCATTTACAAACAAGTTAGCATTGATCTATCTTTTACAAACATTAAACCCAAAATCAATCATTAGTTACAATAACGACATAAGTCACTTTTAGAAAATATTTTGAAGTATGTAACTTTAAAGAAATGCAAGTTGCAATTTTTTCTGAGGTGAGCTTTGCATTTCCTAAGCGCCTTTCTTTTTTGTAGAACTTCATTATCACCTCTTTTATAGTCTTTTGATTGAAAAGAATTCATTTCCCCCTATCATTTGATGGGAATTTGATTTGATGTTGACCATTCTTTCCTTGGGATGGGAATTTGAAGAATGCAACCCACTGAGAATATCGAGCAATCAAAGAATTCATTATGTCCATTCTACTCTTCACTTTAAGTGTTTTTCCATTAACACCAACAATATATGGTCAATTCCTTAGTGTTCATCTTTATAGCCAACTTTTGCATCTTGATCACCATCTTCCAAAAATATTTATTATTACAAAACATCTTGCATATTATACACGCGTATCCCAATGGTAGTACATGTAAGGATCTTGTAGTCGAAGATTGGTTGTAGTGATGTAATGCGTCAAATGAGGTAGTTGTTGATCACGTGCATACTCAAACACCTATCTTTCTCATGTCATGGAAGATCCTCTTTTTCCACATTTTGGAAGTGCAACATTTCATGAGATAACATATCATTAAGACATGTTGTCTAATTGTGTATATGCCTTATCCATTCCTCCCCATTATATTTGACCAATACATTTTCAACTGTAATATCTGACAACTATGCCAGCTGATATGCTTTGATGCATGTCCATGTCTTAGTCACAAGCTCTCATTTAATTGCAGCAAGGTGCTAACAAATTTTGACAACATTGGTACTATTTGTGCCATTAGATTTTCTAGAAAGTTTGTAAAACTGTCTTTGATAAACCAATTTTGTGCATATCCTCTAGTTATTGCATGTGATGTAATCTCTTTGAAGAATTCTGTTAAATGGAATGCATGTTCCTTTCCAACAATACCAAATTTTGCAGACACATTTCCATACATTTTGATGGATATTCATAGTCTCCCCCCCCCAGGTTCCTAATTTGGCGCAGACACAGAGGATGATAACAGGTTGTCCATGGAGGTAGCTTTCTCCTGTTTGCATCAATTCAAAAGTTTATAATCAATTTATCTCAATAATCTCACATTTAGCGAAAGAAGAGTTTGAAAATGGTTATTGTAACTGATTCTTTTCCTCAAAGGAGAAAGTATGGGAACTCTAACAAGTTGGCCATCTTTTCAAAGAATGAATAAGTTTCTTGGTCTTTTATTCAACATTTTGCATGTATGTCTTCACAGCGAACTTTTTATCTATTTGAATG
This sequence comes from Thuja plicata, assembly GCA_018584345.1. NCBI lineage: Eukaryota > Viridiplantae > Streptophyta > Pinopsida > Cupressales > Cupressaceae > Thuja > Thuja plicata. The sequence continues at coordinate 1,817,516 of MU227309.1, forward strand.
TTTCTAAAGACTTCTCACCAAAACCATATTTTGTGTATTCTATCAAACACTTCGACCATTGCCCACGCCCCCTTCGTATGCATATTTGACTCTAATTTGAAACTATAGAACCTTTATGCATTTATGAATATAAACATTAGATGCGCAACATCAAAGACATGTTACAAAGGTGGTGGGATTCGGCTTGAGTCCTTCAAATTGCTTTTTAATAAAAGTTTCTCAAACTCTTATCAACGAACCATTTTTTTAATATTGGAACCATTACAGTTGATGAGTTGTCATCTCTTTGATAATATCTATCGAACAATTCATATGGAAATCAGAGTGTTTTGATGCACCTCCATACACTGTCATAAGAGCTTTCGTTTTCATCCAGACTTCAAGAAAGATGGCTTAGGTTGGTGAATCGGGCTTTAAATCTGTAAAATACATTTGCTTGAAAATTTGTACATTAAATCCATGTTCTTGAATTCTTGTAATCACGACAATTCATGGCATGGTATCTCTTTGACGGACAATGTATTTATTTAGGGTGTCGTGTCTACAAGCATCATGAACCACAACATCTGCATCCATATGATGTAATAGTTGTTCATAACCTGTTACATCTTGATTCCCACAGCGAGATCAATTCTTTACACCGCCCTTTTGCATTTGAAAGTATCCAAAGACACATACACTTTAATCAATTCTTTCTATCATTGCACTCCGAGGAAAGAGATTTCACATGTATACACTTCATTACAATGCGTAAATGTTTTAACTTCAAATTTTTGCAGACACGATAACATGGGCATACAACCACCACTCTAAAACTCCCATTTTTTTATGATTGCAAAACAGAGGAAATGTGAAGGTCGCGGTGCTTGATGCATCGGGCAATGTCAATGTCTTTTCCTTGAAAGTTTTTATTCCCTTTTCATCGACTCCATTTAGTGTCTACTATGTGATTATCTCTTTTCACCTCCTCCCTTGAGATGGTACCTCTTACAAACCATTTGGATATGTTGTCTATGATCCACTTCTTTCATGCATATCTCTACAATCAATTTGAGCCTCAAGCATTCGATGATACCGAGGCAGTTAGAGTTGATAGTTTGGAAAGCTTTTCCAACAATTCAAAATTTGTCTAAATCTTTCAAATCACTGTATTCCACAGGGTGAAATTTATTGAGGCATTCTGTCAAAATATTCAGGGTGAAATTTATCGAGGCTTTCCCATTTTAGGTTTATGTAAACCATGGCAACATTGTTGAAAGAAGAAACCATGGCAACATTGTTGGAAGAAGAAATAGATCAATAATTGATTGTGCTAGGAAATTAATGATTCAAAAAGGTGTTGCTCAGACATATTAGAGAGAAGTGGTGAGCATTGCAGTTTACTCTTTGAAGAGAGTTCAGCTAAAGAAAGGTACAAACAAAACTCCCTATGAGCTATGGTATGGTAGAACACAATATGTTAATTATTTCAAAATCTTTGGAAGGAGATGTTACATTAAAAGAGATGAAAATTCTGGAAAGTTTGATCCAAGAAGTGATAAGGGGATATTCTTAGGATATTATTCTAAGAGTAAAGCCTACATGTTCTTGAACAAGAGAACAAATTAGATAGTGGAAAGTGCTAGTGTAAGAATAAATGAAGTTTCTGAGAAAAATGATGAATCCAACAAGAAGGAACTTGAAGACTATCATGGGTTTGTTTATGTGCAATCGATGGATTAGGACACTACATGATAACTGATGGAGAGACAAGTCAATGAACAAGAACAGATACAAATAGTTGAAGAAAATCTTAGAACCAAACCGGTATTGCCAAAGTATGTAAAGTTAAATCACTTACCTGATCAAATTATTGGTGATAGAAATGAAGGTGTGTTAACTAGAAGAAAGACAAGAGAAAGAACATGTTTGTTATCTGAATTTGAGCCCAAAATAGTGAAAGAAGCATTAAAATATGAAGATTGGGTGAAATCTATGGAAGAAGAATTGGAACAGATTGAGATGAACAAAGCCTAGACATTAGTGCTCAGACCGGTGGACAAGAATGTGATTGGTATGAATTGGATTTTCAGAAACAAGACGGATGAGACTGGTGAAGTAGTAAGAACTAAGGTAAGATTTGTGTGCAAAGGTTATGTACAAGAGGAAGGCCTAGACTATTGTGAAACATTTGTGCTTGTGGCCAGACTTGAAGGTGTGACAATATTTTTTGCATATGATTCTTACAAAGGTTTCAAGGTATATCAAATGGATGTTAAGTCAGATTTTTATTATGGTATTTTGGAAGAAGAGATATACATTGAACAACCTGACGGATTTTCTAATTCTCAACAACAAGAACCAAGAGCATGGTATGAGAGGTTGCACTCATATTTGATTCAAATTGGTTTTGTTAGAATAAGAGACAACAACAATGTGTATTTTAAGACCGGGAAAGATGACAAATTGCTAATTGCCAAGATATTTGTAGATGATATATTATTTTTGGTAGAAATGAAGAGTTGAGAAGATTATTTGTAGATGAGATGAGGAAAGAATTTGAGATGCCTATGATTGGTTAAATCGAATTCTTCATTGGATTGCAAGTTCAACAGATAAAACATGGTATCTATGTAAGTCAATCCAATTATGTAAGAGAAATATTAAATAATTTTAGACTAGAGGACTCAAAACCGGTTGGTACCCCTATGGTAACCAATTGCAAATTGTCAAAAGAAGATGATTCTTAAGAAGTGGATGAGACAATTTATAGGTCCATGATTGGTAAGCTACAGTATGTTGTACTCAATAGACCAGATATAACATAGGTAGTTGGATTAGTAGCTAGATTTTCTTCTAATCCAAAGGAATATCATATGGTTGCACTGAAGAGAATCTTTAGATATCTTAAGGGGAATGAAGATTATGGTCTCTGGTATGGATATAGAGGTGATTTTTCTTTGAATGTGTTTAGTGATGCTAATTGGGCAGGTAATGTTGATGATCGAAAGAGAACAAGTGGAGGTGTATTATTTATTGCAGATAGACTTGTATCTTGAACAAGTAAGAAGAAGAATTGTATATCTCAATCAATAGCTGAAGCTGAGTATGTTGGTGCTGAAATTAATTATACTCAGATAGTATGGGTTAAGTAGATTCTGGAAGGAATACAGGAGAAGGTAAGTAAACTTGTGGTTATCTATTGTAATAATACAAGTTTTATTAATATTTCAAAGAACCCAGTGATGCACTCTAAGACTAAGCATATAGTTATCAAATATCATTTTCTTAGAAAATGGGTAAAGGAAAAGGAAATAAGGTTGGAGTATGTGCCAACTAAGGAGGAGGTTGCTAATACTTTTACTAAATCATTGCATAAGGATACTTTTGAGTACCTAAGAGGTAGGTTAGGGGTCATTCCCCTATCTTCTCTTAATTAAAAGAAGATGTAGTTGCATCAGTCCCAGTGTATTCATAGAATATTTTTATGTGTGGATTGATGTTGCAAGGCTACCCCTTAGGGGGAGTAGTTGGTGAAGTGATGTGCTTCGGTTAGTCAGGTAACAAAGAGAAGATATTAGGATTATTTTGAACCTTTGGCATTGTTGTCAAAGGGGGAGAAGATGTATGGAGATGATGTAGGGAGAAGATGTGAAGATGTATGTGTGTTTGACAAAGAGTGAAGTTCAATGCAAGGGGGATTAATTGCATAATAGGTGAAAGATAGAAATGGAAACATTTATTTTCCTTAATGTTTCACGTTAAAGATGTTTTTATATTCTATTGATGAAGAGAGTGTCGATAGAATGTTGCCATAATTGGTGAAGCATAGAGTGTTGCCATCAATGCCAAAGGGGGAGACTGTTGGCAATCTGATGCAGTGATGGTAAGTTTGTTTTGGTGATGAAATAGTGATTTGATTACATGATGATCAGATATTATATTATCATTGATACCAACTATTGAATTTTTGTTCTTAGTTGTTTTCAAGCATATTTGTGATGAATGATAAGTTTTAGTGAGTTTCAATAGTTTCTATCTTTAGGGGAGACTTAGGTACGTCTCTGTATTTCAAATGTATGACCTCTACTATTGAAGTAAATTTATATGTGAGTTTTAATCGAATGAAGTATAACAGTACAACCACTAGAATAATTAATGACATGTGATAGATGATTTGAATGTCTTGTGAAATATTTAATGAATATTGTGGCATGGTCATAGGATATAGTAGTCAACAATATTAAGATGCTATAGTTACAGTCACAACTACTTTGTGTGACCGATGAGAAGGATAAGTGATCAATGAACAAAAACAGTGTTATTCAACAGGTTAAGTGTTTATGTTCTTGATCTACCATTGGCAGATCTGGTATCGGTGATTGGTATTGATTCAGTGGTGATTAACAATGAATGAGTTACGATCTAGTGATGTGTATTCATGATTGGAGGTGATGATTTAGCATCACTTTGATTGATGTTATCTTGTGGAGAAGATTCTAGAGAAAGTTTGTGTATGGTCAAAATGTGTTTGACTCTTTAGCTCAATTTCATGTGTAAATCATTGTGTACGCCGATGCGGTCTTAGAAGTATGTTTTGTGTATTTAATTTTTTTGTTTGCCACATTGGATTTGAGTAAGATGCTTTTTAACTTCATTTTAGGGTTTTGTCAAGGTGGTGGACTTAAAATTTTTGTATATAATGGTTGAAGTTGAATGTAAAGTGTGTTGATCATGTGTTGAGCAAGTGCAGTGTAAGGTACATGTTGTGATCAAGCCAGGGAAGAGTTAAGTATTCTTAGGAGATATTGTGTTCTTTAGAGGATCTGATTAAGAAGAGGTAGTGCTATTTTGCAGATCATTGTTGTTGTTCTTCTCTAATAGATACAACAGTTGAAATCCCCTAATAGGGTAGATCCTAACAGATCTTTATTTTAAACCCTCTAACAAGGTGACACATTAGCATGTATTTTAAGTCTTCTAACAAGGATACTCTTAACAAGGTAAAGGTTCAAATAGGCCTAAGGTAAATCCCTTAATCGGGTATCCCCTAATAATGCTATTGTAAAATTTGAACAGGGTTAAGCTCCTCATAGGGTGTACTTCATTAGGGGGTACTAATCCCCACTGTGGTTTTTTCCCTATTTGGGTTTCCACGAGATAAATCTATGTGTCAAATTTTTGGATGGTCTTCGATGTTTATATTTTTATTTGTTACTATTAAGGTTAATCTTGTGAATGGTGATTAAGTTTAATTTATTGAAAAGTTGGTTTATTTTCTAGATTACCGATTCACCNTTCCCCCCCCCCCCCCCCCCCACTTAGTAATCTGATCTTAGGTCTAACAAAATTTATTTCTAAGAAATAAGAGGACAAATTTGTAGATAGTCAGCAAGAAGATATTTAGAAAAAGACTGAAGAAGAATCTAAGACATAAATGAAATTAAGTCTCTGAGAGACAAGTGTAAGGAAGAGACATAAATTGGTAAATGTTGCAAAAGAGGAAGAAGAGGAAGTTGAAGAACAAGAAGAAACATTGACCACACTAGTCGATATATCCAAATTGAAACTTAAGGAATTGATCAAATTTTCAAAATAATTGAAGAAAAAGGTTGTAAGAGACAAGTCGAGATCTAAGAATAAGAAGACAATAGTCTTGAGGAAAGCTAGAGACATTTTAGCTAAGATAGTACCTCAGGAAGAATATGATGAAGATGATACTCCTTTTGATAAGATGGATACTATTATCAAATAAATTCTAGATCAAGGCCTAGATTTGCAGACAACAGCTGTAAAGCTTGTAGAGGAGAACTTAGAGAAGAAGATGATAGGTAAGTTGATGGAGATGATAATTGTTGTGTGTCTGAATTATGCACCTACAAGCTGCAACACAACACTTCAATATGTTATTGCATCAATGGTTAGAAATATGGAAATCAATTTCAAATCATAAGAAAACCATGGGAATTGACATATTGCTTCCTATCTAGAAAGAGTATGATTTAAACTATAAGTTTTCCCTGAGATTATGCATTAAATCAGTGACACATTCAGTCCTAGAAAGGGAAGATTCATTAATAAATTGAAGCTATATATCATGCAATTCATGCTATAAATGATGCAAGGATTCATTAAATCATAAATGAAAAAGTTATCTAATTAGCTATTGAAATCATGAAATCAAACTGGCAGCATTAGAGTGCAATTAGAATTCTAAAAATTATGGACCTATTGAGCTCAAAATTGATTCCTTTTATGGAAGAATTTGAGAAATGAGTGGTTGAGATCAACTTGTGAGGAGAGGTGAGGATTGAATCTTTGGTGATCCATGTGAGTGATCGCTCTAAGTGAACTCTCATTGGTTCATGGATTGACTTTCCATGTGCAAGTGATGATTTGTATTTAGAGATTTTTGTTAATTCCTTTCAATTAATTACTTTGGCCAAGGATTTAATTGGGTTGATTTTATTTAAATAGGCCAAGGTAATTAATGTGAGGTAGCAATGAAATCACTTTGATTTTAGGAGATTATTTTGATTTTCAATGAATTATGTGAATAATCGAATAGTTGGATTGACATAATTGAGGGTATGAACACATTTAGGGAAAATAGGGTTCCTAGTTAGAGTACACCAAATTAGGGTGGTTAAATTTTCCCCTTTTTGAATTGATGTGCAAGAAACGCATTGATTCAAAGAATGTCTGATATTGACTCCAAAAAAATTGAGAATTTCGCACTTGATTGAATGAAATAGAGGTGATGAGATCAGTCTCAAACTTGATTGAACGAAAACTGATAGTATCAACTTCAAACTTGATCGAATGAAGGTCGATTGAACACAGATCTAAAGATACCAATTATGATATTTATCGAACAAGAATTGATAATACTGACTCTGCACTTGATCGAATGAAGGTCATTATGAAGCTACTGAGAGATTTGAGGTATCAATTCTGAACTTGATCGAATGAGAATTGATAATACTGACTCCAAACTTGATCGAACGAAGGTCAGTACAAAGTTGCTAAGAGATTGATAAAGATCTAAGAGATTATAGACATAGATATCGGGCTTGTTTAGCACTGAAGCCTTCTATCCAAAAGTCCCAACTTGATCGAAGGAAACTGTCATGCCCCTGGTCTTTTTATGATGAAGTCAATTTTTTTGTTTGAACAAGAATTTGATTCATTTTAAGTGTGATCATGCCCCCTTGAGGAAAAAATTGAAGAAAATAGAATATAATCCCTGTTTAGAATGATAGATCAATGGTACAGATCAATTGGATCAATGAAGAACCAATTAGAAGGTGAGATGAAGCAAAAATGTGTTAAGAGAAAACAGAATTTTACCAAGTTGACTACTTGAAAATGTTAATTATGACCTTGATAAAATGATGTATGACCAATATTTCAATGTGTGATGTGCAACTTGTTGATAGTAAACCATGAAAAATTGATTGTGTAAAGCCTTCAAATCACTTTCTATACATATAGAGAAATTATGCATTTGTTGGAGACTGTCACAAAATTTCTACTATGATGTGGAAAACATTGTCCTTGTGTTTGATTCCATTCCCAATAGATCTGAGAAGAACAAAATAGAGTACTGATAGCCTATTTAGGATTCTGGAGCTTCTGCTTTGTGATAGTTGTTGTATATGATAGATGTGTAGATATGATTCATACTTTGATGATGTACTTGGTCCTTATGATGATTTAGAGTAGATTCATGTGAGGACATCATTTATGCTATGTGATTATTACTGATATATAAATGTGTTAGACGATTCTATGTGGATATGCAGATGTATGTTTTTTTGAAATATTATTTATGCAAATATATGTATGGATGCACTTAGGATGTAAAAATACAACACTTGGATGCTTTGTTTTTGTATTTTCCTCTTTTCCCATTATGAATGTAAAATTAATGCAATAGATATGCAACGCCATGAATATATCAGTAACATAGATTAAGTAGTCAAACCTAGAATTTGAATGAACCAAGAAATCATTTTGAGCTCAAGTACTTATGTTGTTTAAATGAATCATGCAAACTTAAATGCAACTAAATGCAAAATTCTAGGACAACCACTGATCTTTTTACATTTTAGCATTTTATCATCATAGGGTATTTGTGTAACAAACATCGTCAGTTAGTACAACTATCATTGATACCAAGGAAGTATCATGAAAGTATGAATACTATTTTTATTATATGCAATGTTGAAAATAAACCTAAGCCTCAAGGCATAAAGGCTATGATGACTTGTCAGTTATCTCCTTTTTCTTTAAGAATCATCTTTAGTTCGTGTTTAATATAGGATATGTAACTCACAATGACCTTTAATGTTCATATCCTTGGGTACATAATGTTGCATACATCTTACTTTAGAAGTTGATTAGAAACAGAAGGAAATTAGTGCAACCACACTGTATCTTACACATTAAAAAGGATCAATATATATGCGTCTATCCACTCATGTTGGAATCTCTTACCATAAACATTTAAATTAGGTGAAATTTATAGGAACATTGAAACAATAACCACACTCAAAAAACCAAGAAAACATTATGCCCCTTGTCCTTGCAACTCTTTTTCACTTAATAGACGTCATGGAGTAACTCGGAAGACACAACAAGAAACAATCGATAATCAAACAAAGAAAATTCATAACTGTTTACATGCCCCTAGTTTGAAACATCATTGGAACATGAAAGGAGTCATAATAAAATCAAGGTCACTCTATATGAGTTTATGTGGTGTTTAGGAACACCTTTGATAATTTTTTCAATCATAGTAGAGCAATCATCAATTGAAACTTGGATTTTAACATTGTATTTCTATGTCTAACTTAGTGAGATAAACAATATCAGTGATTGCAATCCACTGTAGTGTTGAAAAACACCGTTTGATTAAAGTGTTGAGAAACACTAGTATGATGTCAGTTATAGGTAGGTGGTGTTTAAGAAACACCTTTGTTTGTGATAGTGATAGTGATGTTTTGATTTAAGTATTAAGAAGTATTGTTTGTAGTGGCAAACCTTCCTAGACAAGGACCTAGGATGACCTAGAAACCAACAAACACTGACTGAACATGATAGCAGAGATGCCCCTAGTGCACTACGACTATCCTTAAGATTTTGATATAGGAAAATTCTAGGAAAGGAAAGTATATTCATTAGGAATTCAAATTCAACAGATAGAAGAGTTATGACCGTGAAGGATCGGTACAAGCAGTCCATTGATAGATGGAGCACTGACTACAAGTGGTGCCTATTTTTCACGTTTTCACCACTCAACAAATTTTTATTTTTTCTACCAAGACGTGTGTTTGTCACATTTTTGCCAAGGCACTTTTTTTGTTTTTCAAATTTTTTATACTTTTTCCTTCATTTTTTTCTCTTTTTTTGTTGTTAGTATCAAGACGCCTATTTTCCATGTTTTCTCCAAGAATACCTTTTTGGAGGAATTTTTCCACTATTTTTTAATTTTCTCCTTTTCACTATTTTTGGCTTTCTTTAGGATCAATTTTTTTCCTTTTTTAGTTTTTTCTCAGGATCAATTTTGTTGTACAAGCCCTTCGGGTAGATGTCAAGCATAAAACCACATCAAGTGTAGAGTATTTATAGGATTACAAAGGACATCTCCTTTAGGTGTAGCTAACTGATAAGCTCTTATCCTAAAATTTGTTGTGATAACAAAAGGCCCTAGCCAGTTGGGTTCAAACTTGCCATTTTGTTGTCTGTTTGGTTGATTCTTAGGATTCTCTCTTAGAATGAGATCCCCCACTTTAAACTATCATGGCTTTACTTTCTTGTTGTACCCTTTTGACATCCTAACTGATAGGCTTTCAGGTGATCAAATGCCTCTTGTATGTGCTCATCCAACAGTTCTAGTGCTTGAACCCTATTTATGTGGCATGGTTTGTCTTTGACGAGACCTTGAAGAGATACTCACAAAGAAGGAATTTCTACTTAAATTGGTAATGCTGCTTCTATGCCATGGACTAGAGAAAATGGCGTGGCTCCTATTGGTGTTTTGATGCTTGTTATATAAGCCCATAGTGCTAGATTTAATTGTAAATGCCAATCTCGGCTAGTCTTACTCAGAGTTCTGTGTAGGATTTTTAGAATGTTTTTGTTTGAAGCCTCAGGTTGTCCATTACCTTGAGGATAATAGATTGAAGAAAAATGATGAGTAATGTGAAACTATGTACAAAGGTCCTCAATATCTTGGTTCTTGAACTACCCCCCATTGTTTGTTACAAAAGATGAGGGTGTCTTGTACCTATAGATGATGTAGTTCAAGATGAACATAGCAACTTGTTTTCCAGTGGATTTGACTAGCGGCACTACTTCAACCCACTTTGTGAAATAATCAGTGGCTATGATGATGTATTTGTGTCCACTTGAAGAATTGGGATAGATTTGTAGAACGAGATCAAAGGCCCATTGTTGGAATGGCCAATGTGTTATAAATGGTATGAGTTCCATGGCTGGAGCATGAATAAGGTTTCCATGTGCTTGACATTTTTGACATGTTTTGGCATATTGAATGGAATCTTTCTCCTTTCTAGGCCAACAGTATTCAACCCTTAGAAGTTTCTTAGCTAATGAAAAATCATTCGAGTGTGATCCGCATACACCTTCATGGACCTCTTTTAATGCGTGATCAAAATATTCTTGTTCTAAACACCTAAGTAGTGTTCTGTCAAGACCTCATCTATATAAGTTAGTAGTGATGAGTACATAATACGATGTTGGCCTAATTAAGGCTCATTTTTCATTTCTGGACAAGTCATTAGGTAAGGTTTGATTCATAAGATAGGCATTTATGTTGGTATACGTAGATTGGTCTTAGGCATTTAAGGCACAAATAACTTGGGATTCAGGTGTATCAAATATAGGAAAGGATAATTCTTCCATCAAGAAGTCATAGTAGAACTGATGTTCCTCTAGTTGTAACATGGATGCTAGTGTTGCTAGTGCATTTGTAACTCTATTTTATGTTCTTGGAATATGTTGAAATGTGATGAAGACAAATTACTTTTTCAAATATTCTTCCATCTGCTTATAGGGCATCATCTTCTCATCTTTTTTTTGATATTCTCCATTTACTTGATTGATGATGCGTTGAGACTCACCATATATATGTAGCTATATGATTTTCTATTCAATTTCTGGCTTGAGACTATTTATCAATGCTTTATATTCTGAGATGTTGTTGGTGTATGGAAAAATCATTTTGTATGCCTTAGGTATCTTGTAACCTTGAGGAGTGATAAACAATACCCGTGTTGAGGATCCTTGTTGTGTGAAAGAACCATCAAAGTACATCTTCCATGGATATACTGTTAAATGCATTATTATCTCATCTAGAAACTCTAAAATCAACAGTGTTGCATCTTGCAATGGTGAATCAGCCAGTTGATCAGCTAGCACTTGCCCTTTAATAGCCTTTTTGTCTAAATACTCTATATCAAATTCACTAAGTATTAAGACCCATTTTGCTAGCCTTCCTGTCAATGTTGTTTTACTCAGGAGGTACTTGAGAGGATCAATCTTTGCAATAAGCTTTACTATATGCGAAAGCATGTAGTGTCTCAACTTCTAGGATGCGAAAATGACTACCAGACAAGCCTTTTCAATGATACTATAGTTGAGTTCATAAGACACCAATGTCCAACTGATATAATAAATCACTCTTTCCTTCTTGGTATTGTCCTTTTATGCTAGAAATACTCCAAGCAATGTAGTCATAGCTGAAATATAGAGTAACAATGGTTTTCCATGAATAGGCACCATTAGGATAGGAGGATTAGCTAGATAATCCTTTAATTCCTTGAAATTATTTTCACAATATTCATCCCATTTGAAAGTTACTCCTTTATGTAACAATTTTGTGAAAGGTTGCGCTCTGTCTGCTAGTTGAGACATGAATCTTCTGATTGACTGGAGTCTTCCTTGGAGAGTTCTCATTTGACTAATTTTACAAGGGGGTGGCATTTCCATTATTGCTTTCACTTTTTTTGGGTCCACCTCAATTCCTTTAGCTGATACAATAAACCCTAAGAGCTTCCCTGATTGGAATCTGAATGCACATTTCTTTGGATTGAGCCTTAGTTGAAATTGTTCCATTCTATCTAGTATATTTCTCATGTCTTTGATGTGAGTTTTTCTTATCTTTGACTTGGCTAAGGTATCATCCATATAGTCCTCCATGTTCTTATGTATCATGTCGTGGAAGATTATTTTCATAGCTTGTTGATATGTGGCTTCGACATTCTTTATCCCAAATGGCATTACATTCCAGCAAAATGTTTCTCATGTGCATGTAAATGTTGTCTTTTCTTGGTCTTTAGAGGCAATATTTATTTGGTTATAGCCTGAAAATACATCAATGAGTGAATAAATTTCATATCCTATCGTGAGGTCTATAATCATATGAATATTTGGTAGTGGGAAGTCATCTTTAGGACAATATTTATTTAGATCCCTAAAGTCTTTGCAAATTTTGATATACTTATCTTCTTTAAAAACTGGGACTACATTAGAAATCCATCTTGCATAAGCGATGACCCTTATGAATCAATCTTTTAAGAGTTTCTCTAGCACTTCTTTAACCAAAAATGCCATGTGTGGGTGTATCTTTCTTAATTTTTGTTTGACATGTTTTATCCCATGAGCTATAGATAAGTGATGCATTATTAATTCAGGATCTAATCAAAGAATATCAGTATAAGAACTTGAAAATTTGATATTTTCTCTTTAAGGAACTCAATAATCTGTGTCTTTTCTTCTTCTGATAAGGATTGTGCCAGATGGACAAATTGAAGAATATCAGTCATTCCCAAATTAACTGTTTGTGTTGGTTCTATTGGTACTGAAGATCTTTCTTGAATGTGCTCAGAGAATATCAAGATTCTTATCTTTTGGCACATCTAAGAGGTTTTCATCATGAGATATGTCTTTTATTTTTACTTTTTAAATAATTTGATACTGCCACAACATGGTTTTCACCATAATTTCTTGTTTTCTTTTTTCTTTTCAATGTTTTACTAAGAAACTTGATATCCTCTTCTGTCAGATTCATGCTCCTTGCATTGGTGGAAGAGGGATAGGGTTCACAAGAATTTAGATAACAGGCGAAAGTGTAGTCATTGAGAAATTTCATGACAGGAGTAGGTTCTAAGTCTATCCAATCAATAAGTTTATTGTTTACCAAGGATGGTGATTCAGAGGATTTTAATGATAGCATTGCATCAGTTTCAAGACTATTAACTGACAAGACAAGTTCTGTTAAGTTAGCTTCTATAGTGTTTAGATCATTAAGAGTTGGATTGTCATTATTAGTTTCATTTTTAGTGTTATATAGAGCTAACTCTAGTGACTCATCATTGGAATTTTCTCCTTCTCTTATCATATTGGAACTCATAACTTATATCCTTTGGAATTCTTCTAGTCTTATTAAGATGTCGGTGTCTTCATCAATTATTCTTGGTATCACCCTATCAACCAATTCTATGATAATATTTGTATTATAGGTAGTATTATAACTCTCTCCCCTTTCGAATAAAGTTGCAAATTTATGGATTACATCTACCTAAATATCCATGGTAGCATTAGACATATGATTCTATTCATAATCATGCCGGTTTGAGATATTGTCATCAGATCGATTTAGAAATTCAGTAATAGTTATCTGGTGTACCCTATTGGCCATTTGTGAATCAAAGTGTGGTAGATCCAGGACATGTGAAGTTGTCACCAATTACCCCCAGTTAGGATTTATACTTTGTTGTTGTCTTACAGAAGATGACTCCTCAAGAGTGTTTGAGCTACTTGCTTCTTCTTCGCTATTCATTTCTTCTTTTGGCTCTTGATGTGTTTGTACATGGTATCCTCCTTCTTGCTAAACCTCTAGAAAATATTCTTCTTCTTCCTCTTCTAATTCTTGGATATTAGCTTGTGACAACAAGGAAACATGATGTTCTAGTTGTTCTTCAAAATGAGTAGGTACATAGCATTCTCCTTGGTATCTTGGATCTTCTGTACCTATATGTAGTAATATTTCATATGTCCAGGGTATGATTTCAACTTCTTCTTCTTCTTTTTCATTTCCTTTATCAAAGATTGGACCTTCTCTTTAAGTAGGGTGTTCTATTTTGTTATTGAAACCCAACCCTATTTTGGCTTTAGTATCTCTAAATTCTATATGGATAGGATCAATGAGTCCCTTTCCTTTATCTCCTAAAGGTCCCTTCCCTTTGTATCCCATTTGTTTCAGAAGGTCATAACCTTTTCCATATTTTTTGGGCGATATCTCAAGATTTTCCATATTTTACTTCATTTTCTCTCTTTTCCTCTTTATTGATCCAAGCCAAGACTGCTTTATCTTCCTTTTCTTCCTCATGAGATGTTTCAGCTCTAACCATACCAGTCAGTTCATGAATGTCTTTTTTCTTTTGATGCAGATGGTGTAAAAGAGGGAAAGGGTTTCCCATATGATCTTGAAGATACAAGAATTTTAGCCAATGATGGTGTTGTATCTAATTTGTATTCCCCTATTCTAGTTTCTTCGAGTTTTAATGTCTTTCCAAAGCTTCTCATCACCATATCTTTAGAGGTTTTAGTTGGGAAATCTTTTGGAACTTCCTTATTGTGCAGGACCATACTATTTTCCTTGATGTTGTTGCAAGTGTAGCTTGAATCTATAGGAATTGTTACTTCTATCCCATTGTGTGGGAATTTGATACATTGGTGGTAAGTATATGACAGTGTTTGTATTTCATGCATCCAAGGTCTCCCTAGTAGTATATTATAGACCAATGGTAGATCAAGAACTTGACAGATCACATCTTGTTCTATTGGTCCTATTCTTATTGGTAAAAAAAATAGTCCTTTGGATTATCTTTCCTCTTCATCATAAGCCTTGATGGTTATCTTACTTCTTGAATCAATTGCATTCTTTGAAAATCCTAATGGTTTGACCAGGTTGAGAGTACATATATTCAACCCCATGCCTCCATCTAGCGATACACATTTTACACAATTTTTGTGGATCAGAACCTCAATGTGAAGGGGTTAATTATGGGGATTAGTTAAAGATAGATGGTCTTACATTATCATCCTCTTCTGAAAAAGAGAGATGATGTGGAGCTGATATGTGGTTGACCATTGCTTGGAATTTGTCTACATCTATGTCTTTTGGAACATTGGCAGAATATAGGGATTTTTCAAGAAATTTTGTATGCACTGAAGAGATCTTAAATAACTCAACTATAGAGAGTTGAGCCAAGGTTCTTTTTAATTTGTCCACCAATTTGTAGTTAGTAGAAGGTGTAGGAACCATTTTCCTTGACGTTGCTGGTTTAGGAATTGTGACAATAGGTGGTTTAGATGATGTTGCTTGTTTGGATGAGGAATTAACCCCTTTAATCGTGATTTGTGCTTGGCTTCATGTTATCACATTTAAATGAGCCACCTTTTCCTTGACACCTTTGATAGTGATCACATTGATTGATTCATTCTTTACGTCAAACATATTGATCACATTATCATTATGAGAATAGGTGTAATTGACTTCATTTCCTTTTTCTTTATAGTCTTCTCCTTTTTCATAGTTGGGAAATTATTTATTAAATGTTGTGTGATCTTCATTAGATGTATGTCCCTCCACTTAGATCTTGCCTCCATCAATGAGATATTGTATAACATGTTTGAATTTAACATAGTCATTAGTCTTGTGTCCTTTATTCTTATGGAACTCACAATAGGCATTATCTTTCCACCACCTTGGTTTTACTTATGGTTCCCATGGTTTTGACTCTAATGAAGTGATGACTTTATTATCCAAGAGAGTCTTCAAAACTGTCTCAAGAGGTTCTCCCAATGGAGTAAATGTCTTTTGTGGTCTAAATGTCCATGAATTATTCTTGTTCACATCAATTTTTTCTCATGGTATTGTCATTGTTGCCTTAGCTTCTTTGCTTTCTTGTAGGTTGTTTATAAGATTAAACACAACTAGTTTAACATTCACATTCGAGGCTTTCACCACTCCATCATTAACAAAAATTTTGTTCTTGTTCCATAATTTAGGTTTTATGTTATATTTGTTAGAGGTTTATTGTCACTCTAGAGCTTGATTTCCCACTTCTTGACCATAACTTCTTCAGAATGAATGGCGTTCTTTATCATTCTATCAAAACTAGGAGAATCTTGCATTTGTAAAGCGTAATTCATTTCAAGGACTAAGTTGTTTATAAAAATCTCCATCTTATCAGATTCAGGTATTTGTCATCAGTACCTTGCAAATATTTTCCTCTATTGCAAAAAGTGTCTGAAGGATTCACCTATTCATTGTTTTGTATTGCAAAGATCCATCATGGTAACATTGTGTTGTATGTTATAGGAGTAGTGTTGGAAAAATCTTTGAATTAACTCATCAATTGTTTGTACACTAGGTGTTAGTTTAGAGAACCATTCCATAGCATTTCCACCTAGAATTCTTGTAAATAGTCTCATCAAGTATGTCACTTTGTACATGTATTCTACGCTTAGAGCACAAAATTATCTCACATGGTCATGTGGATCCATTTCTCCCATGTATTTTTCAGATTTGGGTCGTGCCATGTTAGGTGGGAATGGAACCATGTTTATGATTTTGTCAAAAGGAAATGGACATATGTGCTCCAAGGAGTATTTCTTCATTGCTTTCTCCTTCTCTTTCTTAAGCTTTGTGATTTTCATTTGCATTTGATATAGTTGTTTCGAGAGAATGGAGATGGGTGTTTGTACCTCTTCTTCCTTCAATCTTTTGACATCATATTCCTTGGGGAGTTTGAATCCATGAGAAGCTAGGTGAAGGAAGTATTTTTCTTTGTCTTCCCCAATGATTTTCTCCAAGGTCTTTTGAAACTTTTGACTTTGCTTAAGCTTGTTATATTCTTCTTTGGTTATTTCTTCTTCACTATCTGAATCAAACAAAGGATGATCATGATTTATCTCTTCTTAAATTTATCTTCCATCTTGGTCTTGGTTATATTCTTTAAAGGCAACACTCCATTCTCAATTAGGTATATCTATTTCAGATGAGTCTTTACCAAAGAGGGGATTCGTTCGAGATGTATCTCCTTGCTAAAATTTAAGCAATCTTAAAGGTCTTTCTAAATTGCCATCAAGATATTGTTTACTTCTTGTGTTAACCATGAAAGAAAGGTCTCAATATTGTAAAAATTATTCAAATTGTGCCAAAAGGAATTTCTGAATTGTCCAAATGTTTTTGTCCAAGTTGTGGTGAATGTGAATTTTATGTTCGAAGTGATTGATTCCAGCGTCAGAGGGTTAGAATGCCCTGATAGTGAGCTGGGAACCAAGAATATTTGTTTAGTGAAGTGAAAAAATGATTTGAGATCAATTGTGATAGCCCTAAAGAACATGCAAGGTAGACTTCCAATTAGATTGAGAAACAACATCAGAGATTCTGACTGACAAGAAAAAAGGGTATCTAAAACTGCAAAGTTTAATAGTCTGACATGTGTGCAAGTACCTTGTGTCCCAGATGAGAATTAAAATATGTGATCCTATATTTCTTGAATGCGAGCATGTTCTTCCTAAATGCAACTCTCTTTTCCAGATGCGATCCAGGATTTACAAAAAATGACCTTGCTTACCAAATGTGACCTTGTTTACCCAATGCAACCTAGGATTTACCAGATGCGACCTTTCAATGGAATTTTTTATTTTTCCACTTTGTTTTGAAAGACATAAAATTTTTTTAGACTCCAGAGTTTGTCTGATGAATTCTAGAGTGTTTTTAGGTAGTATAAATGTCTATGTCTATCAAAATAGTGATTTTTTGGGGGTGAAATATCTTGTTATTTCAATTTTGACACATCAAGCACGTTGTTTAAGAACCAAACACACCTATTCCCTAAACTAATGGCGTAGCACAAAAATCATTTCTAGGAGGCTCAAGTACACACTAGAATGCTAATTAGAATACAATCATCTCCAAGTACGCATTGACTCCAGTCATGATGTTGTATTATCTGATTCCAAATGTAAATGAGGGCACAAAATGCTAAGTATCTTGGGGTAATTACTATTTTCCTTGCATAAATATTATCACCTTTCAGAGATGAATCAGGAGGTCATTACTACAAAGTGTTTTATTTTAGGCATCCATTCACAACCATCCCCCATAGAATTTCACAAGGAAAAATTGAGGTTTATAGCCCTATGAGTACCTAGATGAGAGTAGTCTCGCAAGAAAGATACAAGCATCTCTACTCTACACACATCCAAGCATGTCCAAGGAATGATAGTTTAAATTCCAAGGAAAAAATTGATTACATCTTTTGAGATTTTGATCTCAAGGAAGCATTTTTATTATAGTGAGATGGAAGGGTTGATGTTCACATGTCCTCACTTGGGTTGTTCCCGGGAGATTTTTCCCTCAACCAGTAGGCCCTCTAAAGCTCAAAGAAAGAAATAAGGATTGGCAGCTTAGGATTCTAGATTTATGATTCTTCACAAGGAAGATTATGATTTTCCATCAAGGAAAACAGAATAATTATTTAACCAAGATACGAATTGGAGAGAAATTGTGTTAAGTTCCTAGAATTGCAAAAAGTTTAGTCAAATGTGCAAGGAAACTTATAAAACCACTTGTTAGTAGTTTCATTTCATCTCCTTAGCCAAGGAAGTCTTTAAAAACATCCTGCAAGAACTCATTAACCTATTTAAATAATCAGATTCATCCAAAATCATGTAAAGTTAGCTAATTAGTCATCAAATTCATCAATTATGCAAGTAAGCTAACCAAATGCGATCCTGGACTTTACCAAATGTGATTTTCTTTCCTAAATATGATCTAGGAATTACAAAAATATGAGTAAGGATCCTAAATGTGATCATTTACCCCAAATTCAATCTCATTTTACCCGTATGCAAGCCTTTACTAGGTGTGATTCAAGACATCTCAGATGCGATTCCAAATTTTCTAGATGTGACCTTCTTCTCCAGCTGCGATCTTATTCTCCCAAATGTGATCTTCTTCTCCCAAATACAAGTCTGCCTCAAGAACAAAAACAAAAAGGTCAAGGATTAGCTCAAAAATTGAATAGAAATTTGGGGCTTTGCCCCATGGTGGGCGCTAGAAATGTGTATGTGGGAATTATGTACCTGCAAGCTGCAACACAACAGTTCAATATGCCATTACATCAATGGTTATAAATATGGAAATGAATTGCATGGTATAAGAAAACCATGAAAATTGACATATTGCTTCCTATCTCAAAATAGTATGATTTAAACTATAAGTTTGCCCTCAGATTATGCATTGAATCAATGACACATTCAGTCCTAGAATGGAAGATTCATTAAAATTGAAGCTATCTATCATGAAATCCATGCTAGAATTGATGCAAGGATTCATTAAAGCACAAATGGAAAATTTATCTAATTATCTATTGACATCATGAAATCAAAATGATAGCATAAGGGTATAATTAGAATTCTAAAAATTAAGGTCCTATTGAGCTCAAAATTCACTCCTTTTATGGAAGAATTTGAGAAATGAGTGGTTGAGATCAACTTGTGAGGAGAGGTGAGGATTGATTCTTTGGTGATCCATGTGAGTGATCCCTATGAGTGAACTCTCATTGGTTCATGGACTGACTTTCCATGTGTAAGTGATGAGTTATATTTAGAGAGTTTTATTAATTCCTTATAATTAATTACTTTAGCCAAGGATTTAATTGGGTTGATTTTATTTAAATAGGCCAAGGTAATTAATGTGAGGTATGATGAAATCACTTTGATTTTAGGAGATTATTTTTATTTTTGATGAATTATGCCAATAAGCGAATAGTTGGTGATCACATTTAGGGCAATTAGGATCTCTAGTTAGAGTAGATCAAATTAGGGTGTTTAATATTGCAGATTGGAACAAATGGATAGATTTTATAAAGTAAGTTAAGTCTAAATTTATTGGGGTGGGTAAATTCTTTATCAAAGTATCTAGGTATTCTTATTTTGTTCAAGATTTGGAAAAAAATAGAGTGAAATCTCACAAGGAGCTAGAGAACCTAAGCACTAATCTTGATCCTATGTCAAGTTTAGTCACTACTTACAGTAGTCATGTCAATAAAATATCAAACAAGGTTAAGAAGATTCATAATGATTGAGAGAACAAAATTCTAACTCTACTGGAACTTCAATCATCCTTAACCCTATAGTAGAGGTCATGCAACTGAATGTGAAGAAGGCGGAAGACATATTTGACTTACTAGACATGAGCACTCTAGAGAGCATGGAAGAGATTTATTCAAGTTTGATTGAGAAAACCATTGCTATGGGATACTTATGGAAGGCATGGGAAACATCCTTGGATTCAAAAAATATGAACTTCAAAGTGATCTTTGACAGGATGTAAGTATCCTTTGTTTAAGTGTACATATTTCAATTTTTGTATCTTTGGTATTGTTGTCAAAGGGGGAGTATATTTATAGGAAGTATTGGGAGAATTATTATATGGTACATACTAATAGGAATTCATAATTTAATATATATTATTTTTCTCTGATCTTCTAGTATTGAGATTGTGATTGCATGATAATAAGCAGTTAGCACATGTTTTCCATCAATGCCAAAGGGGGAGATTGTTGGTATTGTGATTGATATTGAGATGCAGTCATAAGGACTCACTTATTTGGTTTTCATTGATGGAAACCAAGTTAGTATAGTGCAACTAAGTCAATATAAACATGAAATAGTATAGGTGAAGTGAAGACACAATCGGTAAGAAGGTAATGCAAAAAATTGGCTAAGTCCAGAAGATCAGTAGACAGTGAGTACATCACTTTGGTTGCGATCATGGTAGAAGTGGAATTATGAGTGGTCATAGATACAAAATCATCATGTTTATATTGTAGTGTGGTCACAACCACATCTCATTTGGTTGATAGGTGAAATTTTTTTTGTTGTCTCAGACATTAAGACAAGAATAACTCAAGTGTTCTTGAGTAATGGTTGGTAAATCATAGATCGGTGAGTGGTATAGTATGTGCAATGATTTCTAATCATTTGATGACATGGAATAGAAGTTATGCATTTAAAATTTTTAAATTCATAAGATCAATGTAATCATTTAAGGTAGATTTGAGGTGTTACATTGGAGAAGTCAAAATCTGTTTGACTATGGAGATATAGCTTGCAGGTCTTACCTTGATCTAACATGGTCATGATAAATAATTTTATTCATCGATATTATCACTTTCACATTTGGTTCTTTCAAAGGAAAGTATTTGAAGATCATTTTTGGTATGTTTGATGCCAGTGCAAGTTGATAATATATTGGGAACTGCTCACATTAAAAAAAGTAGTTGTTGTGAGTGATGCAATTAGGGTTTTGTGATTTTAATTTGAGGTTGTGATCAGAAAGCTAATAGATAGAGAAAAGAGATTAGTTACAAAGTACAAAGAATAGATTAGATTTTAAAAGAAATCATTGCTACATCTAGATAACTCACCTTTTTGTTCCCTAATAGTTGCAGCAAGCAAAATCCCTTAACCGTGTGAACATTAACAGGTTATTTTTGTAAATCATTTAACATGGTAACTTCTTTATTGAGGTTTGAAATCCTCTAGTGAGGAAGATCATAAATGATCTGATTGTACTCCTAACAGTGTTCTAGTCACTCCTAATATGGTGAATCCTCAAAAAGGTTATTTGTAGCTCCTAAAAGGGAAAACTCATTTACTATAGTATTGGGCTTGTGGGTGTCATCCCCACCATGGTTTTCTCCCTCTAACCAAGGGTTTCCATGAAGAAATATTAGTTTCATGTGTGATGATTTTGTGGATGCTTGATATTACTTTATTTTATGTGTCTGCATTAGTTATATGCTTTGTGATTTGGAAAGTAATCCAACATTTATTTAGATTAGTGGTTGAATTTGTTTAATATTTTTTTGTATTTATTCACCCCTTCTCAGTACCTAATAATTCAAATAGTCATACATTTTCTTCATTCTTAGAGAATGTAATATTTTCTAGATGACTTGTGCCTTGTGATCTTGTATATATTTGTAGTCTTGGTTCCTTATTTTAGCAGTTGGAAAGTAGCAGCTTAGCATCCAGTATGGATCTGGATTTCTGATTGTAAGAAGGTATGTATGTCATGGAGTGTAAGATGTCATGTTCCTAGGAATGTATGGTGTAAATATTTAATTCTAGATAATATGAAGCCCTAGGAGGCATTTTGATTGTTCATTATTTAGTTCTTAATGATCTTGTCTTGATTGTTTCCATTGTTTTAGATCTTGTTGCATGGTTATCCCAACTCCATTGGGGACACTTTGACTGTGACTACATCGGTTCTCTAAATCTATTTCAAATTTAGGATTATTTAGAGTTCTTCTACCCCGCGTACAGCCATGAGAGATTTATCTCTTGAATACTCTCACCATCCTATCCTAAACAAGGCCTTCAAATTTCTTTTCATACAATCTCATAGTTAATGTAGTGTGCACAATAATATTATGATAAATGAGTCTCCATAGAGACTCACTAATATTCATATCTCTCCCACCAAAAATATTTTCATTTCAAACTTTCCAAATAAGCTATAGTATCTCAATAAAAAATTTAGACCAAAAAATATTGAAATACTTCTTAAGGCTCTTGATATAACCAAACACGATCTCAAGTATGCTAATTTTCTCATTGACTGATATACCAAAAAGACCTTGCACTTCCTTAGCAATAAACACTCAAATAATGTATGTTAAACAATTTTAGGTGATTTACTAAAGGAACAAATATTAGGCTCATCATTAGGCATCTTAACCAGTAGTCTATGCAAGATGAGGTACCACATGAATAATTTTCTATTTTCCTATTTTCTTATTGAAAATATCCATCTCTTCTTTACTAAACTTTGTCTCTTTTATCAATATAGCATCTATTTTTATTTAAAAAATGCAAAATTTAATGAAATACTATTTGAAGACATTATATTTTTCCATTAGTATATACAAGGAAAAACATGATGAAAACCATCAGTTTATACTACACCAATAGATAGAGCACAACACTACTGGACGCCAAGGTTACCCGATATTGCCAAGTACAAAGCATCCTGACAAACACTATTTAGTGTTACTCGATGACAAAAAGGATAAAGGAACCTGACAAGTAACAACATTGCAACCCGATGACACAGTCAAAGAGTGGAACCCGACAGATGAAGGGAACCTGACAATCAGTTCAAAATGGAACACCGACAAACTTTCAGTTCAACTCAACAACCAAGAATTGACAGTCAGTTACATCCCGCAAAAAGTTAACTTTGTAATGTGTGATTCTAGAATAGGTAAAATACTTGTATAAATAGATGCTCAATCTATTGTGAACATGTTGTTTGATGATGATTGTGTTGGAATTATTGGAATGATGTTCTGAGAGGGGAGGGGTGAATCAGTACCTCTAAAATGTTTTATTTGGTTGGCCCATTAACCTTTGTGTCATAAGATTTGTATATTCCTATCTATCTGTTCATCTTTTCTTATGGATGTGAAATCATAATATAAGTTCTTTACATGTGTAAACATTGAAGAAACATACATGAAAGTAAATAACACATAACACATGATATGATATCACAGAAAACTCCTATTAGGAAGTAAAAACTGCGGTACCCACAAAAATTCACTATCTGCAGATAAGAAAGGAGTCGGTTAAGGCTTATAATTTGATCACTTCTAATGATCTACCCTATTAGGATTATTAGAGTGGAGACCTATTAGGATCTACTTCGTTTGAAGCTTTAGCAACACTATTAAGTGTGCACTCTATTAAGAGATTTATCAAGAACTGTTAAGTCCACCTTCTACAAAAGGATTTTAGATGTGATGCACTTGTTAGAATGCAACTACATTATAAATGTTGATCTGATAGTATATGCAATCTCTAAGTGCTGATAATAGATCCTGTAAAGCTTACAATGTATAAGTAATCATCTTGAGTGATTGAGTGATACCTTGTCTCTGCTCATCGGTAGCCTTTCCTATGTTCTTGAGAACTGATTTGACCTATTTCTGAACTTTGCATGAATTCTCTTCTTTTGCTTAGATTCTCTCCATGGCTACAATCATTTATCAACTGATTACAAGTCTCTCTTATTACAAATGATTGAACATCTTTTTATACTAGTTTCTAGCTCTATTCTTGATTCACGCTTTTCAAATTAACTCTAGATCCAAGGTTTACAACTTGACCTTGATCTTTAGTTAGTTATGTTTTAGATCTGTTAGGATGCTTTAAAACATTAACAATATGCTTGCTTGACCCTCAAGTCAAATTTAAAAAAAAATAAAAACTCTATAAATAGAATTAATTACAATGTTTTATCTCACGTGTAAAGTTAGATCCACTTTTTACGGGTTTTGTAACTAACTGTCAGTTTTGATGGTCGGGCTGCTATGTCAATCTATTAGTTTTCTATCATTCTTTGCTCTATTGGTTTTCTTCTCTATTGGTGTCTCTTTATTGAACTGTTCATTGGGTTCCTGCATTTTTTGTTCTATTAGTGATATTCACATAATTGTACTGTCGGTAATGTCCTCGTCGGTTCAACACTTGTCATTGTTCGTCAAGAAATTCTCTACTTAGCATTTTTATGATAAGAATTTTCATCTTGTCGGTTATTTTGTGTGCTATCTGTTGGTTATGCCTATACCGATGACCTTTATTATTTTTTTCATTTAAGTATACTAATGGGAAAACTTAATGTCATCAATCTCCCCCTTTGACATTAGTATCAAAAAATGATATGTGCAACATACTTGATGTATTAGTATGTACACCTATGTATACTTCTTCCTTAGTCATGAAATGACTCCCCCTATGCATATGCCGGTAAGTTTAAGTTTATGTACATGTAATTGACTTCTCCTTTTTGTTTCCTTTTTCTGATATATTGTACATATCTATTTCTACATACCTATCCTTTTTGTACATACAACATACATATCCTTATCTCCTTTTTCTAACGTAGTATATTGTACATATGTATTATACATTCCTCCTTTTTTGATAATGAGGGCAAAGGTACTTAAAACTTGTCAAAAATGTGAGAGTGTGACGCTTTGATTTCCTCCATCATTTCCTCCCATTTCTCCTTTAGATTTTCAAGAGACATATGCTCAAGTGATATTCTTACAGGGATATCATACATGCTGTCTACTAAAGACATCTCCAAGGTTGAGATCAGATTTCTTACATCTGTTATGTGTTGTTGTAGAGTAGTGAGGTTTGGCAATATGTGAGCCTGCAGCTCTGTAACCTCATTCCTAAACTATGTCCCTGCATCCCATATCTCTTGTCTCAATCTGTTTACCTCTGTGATATTGTCATGATGCAACTTTATTGTGTTTGCGTCTGAGGTTAAACTTTGTGCAATAGCTGTCAAATTTGAATCTAGTTGGGACAACTTTTCACTATTCTCTTTTGTGAAATTCTCAAGTGTGCACAATTTTTGAACTAAGGTAATAGCTTCAACAATCATAGGTTCTAATTGACTTGCTAGTTTAGAGAGATTTACCTTGTTCTATGCTACTTCTTGGCTAATCTTCTCAACCAATTTGTGTTGATATTTCATCTCTTCCTATTCTTCCATTGCCTTCTCTACATCTACATTTTGATTAGTGATGGCGTTGGTAAGAACTACAATTTTTTCCATGACGGATATGTCATTTTAAAATTTGATATCTGGAACAAGTTGATGTAGAATGTCCCTAGCTTTATCAAGTGCTTGGGCTTCCCTATGTGCCTTTTTCATTTTATCTTGAATTGCTTTTCTCTGACACATCACTCCAAATTTTTGAAGTGTTTCAGTATCTAAAGTAGATACATCCCACTTCGGTATTTCAATTACCTCATCAATTGTTATAACCAAGATATATTTCTTCATTACTTTCTTCTTCTTCTTCTTCAGCTGGGAGATAGATTGGTGAACTACCATTTGTAGACCTTGAGATTGGATTGATTTTGTAGGTGAAGGTTGAGAAGATGAAGCATCTTGTTGCTTATGTTCAAAGTCCACTGGTTGGTTTTGTGAAGACTTCTCTTCATTGGCCTTGGGTGTATCAACAGATTTATCTTACTTTTCTTTCATATTCTCATCCTTCTTAACTTCTTCACTCTTTTCTTTCTCTTCATCCTTTCTCAATGTTTCATCTGTGTTAGTATCTTCTCCTTTGTCTTTTTTAGTAGACAACTGTTGCTGAGTGTTGGTTGCATCCTTCATCTCTGTATCTGTATCTTTTTGAGTGTCTGATGCATCTCTATTTTCATCATTACCCATGTCCTTGGGTATATCATCATCTTTCTTAGATGATTTCTCTTGACTTGATTCAATATCAATAGCTTGTATCAAAATTTTCATGTTGGTCACTGTATTTACCTCTGCAGTGTCAGTAAGTGTATCCTGTCCATCAGTATTACCCTGTTCAATAGTGATATCTTCATCTTTTTGCACCTCTTCTGCAGGGTCTTTTCCTATGGTGTCACTGATGATGTTATCCAACCATGTTTCATCATTGATATCTTCAGTTATGTTACCTTTTATTGTCAATTCTTCTTTGGTAACCTCTTCTTCATTACTCAAGTCAATATGAATTGGACTTGGTGGATTTTGGCTTTCCTCAGTTTGAGTTTTGTCAAGAGTAATGTAAGGCCATTCTTCATCTATAACTTTAGTATGTTTGGGGCCTACTGTATCACTCTCTTCTTTATCCAATTCCACTAATGAGTCATCTTGTGCATCCTTAATGATGATTTGTTCCTTCTCTGGGCTAGCTTCCTTAGTGGGCTTCTTGAGTATCTTGCACCACTTCTTAATGCTTTCCTGATCAAGCTATATTAGCTTCCCTTTGAGAAATTTTTAATCTCTCATTTTAGGTGAGAACTCCTTTTCATACTTCTTCATCATCTCGTTTATTTTTTCCTTCTTTCAATCATAAGGCATAATAGTAACAAGTATTCTTTTTCTTATCTCTTTTTTCTTGATGTAGTGCAAATGTCCATCTTGCAGATAGTCTTTCTGTTAGTTCCTTGGGAACATCATATTCTGAGAATTGTAGTGGAACATAATGGTGTTTTCACATCTTATCTATTATAGCTTCTTCAATCTTATTTTGATCCTCTGTACTGAATTTCAACCATTTCCTAATGTTAGGATCTGAAATAGACTGTGATTCTAAAATATTCTTACATATTTCATCTATGGTTTTGGGAATCAAGTGTTATTTTTCCTTTTGAACTTCTATGTCAGCTTCATCCATAGCTGAGTCATATAGATATTCTTTATTTCTAACCAATTTCCTCCTTTTGGTTGGTTTCCCCTTTGGTGAGACCGGTTTTCTCTTGTAGGTTCTCACTCTCCCTTTCTTTAGTGGTGAAGGAGTTGTTTACTTTGCAGTTTTGCACCTTGTTCTTGAAGCGACTGTAGTTCTTTCTTTCTTAGGTGGAGGTGGAGGTGGAGGTGGTGAATTTGATTGTGTACCCTTTGAGTCATTCTTTTCTATATCTTCACCGATAGGTGACTGGCCCTTGGTTTGTTCCTCCTTTCCTTCTATTTCTTCTTCACTTTCTTCTGTAACTGCAAACTTCTTTGTTAGATCCTTAACCATTTTGTTCATTTTGTTTACAATTTTCTTGACAACAAGATCTGTCTTGATCTTTGGTTTGGCTTCTTCATAGGTGCCAAATCTTGCTTGCTTGTTGTCTACTAGTTCATTCAATAGTTCCTTGATGAGCTTAGTAGCTTGTCCTATTTTGATCTCATATTCTAATGGTGATAGCCAGGATTTCCTAGGTATTACTGGTTTGATATAGGTAAAATCAGTATCTACCATAAAACATATGTCATCTTTGTGTTCTTCTATCAAACTCTCAAGTATCCTTGTTCTAGCTTGCATCTTTTCTTTAAAACCTTTGAAATACTCATTCATTATGTCATCAAAATCTGTACCTAATGACTCTATGTGCTCACATATCTATATGGTGACTAGTTTGCTTGTGTCCCATACTACTTTGCCTATGGAAGGAAATTATTCTTCAAAGTAAAAGAATATGCACATAATGAGGGAACCAAACTTACAATTGTTTGTCCTTGAAGATCTTATAGTGTTCATGTTCTCCTCTATTTGATTCAACAGTATCTCTGCAAGATCCATCTTCTTTCCTAGTTTGATGATCTGGTAAGCTGTGCTCATCGAAGTGTTTTCTATGTTGTTCATTATGCTTGCCTGGAAGATCTTGTATCCTACCACACATGCACCAAAAATGAGTTCCTCATTGGTGATAGTGCTGACCTTGAGACCTCTATTGTCTGATTTTGCACCAGTTAACTTTTCCACTTCCTTCAAGGATGGGTGCTTGTGAGCTTTTGGTTTGTCGGTTGTGGGATATCCATTAACAGTATAAGTAAAATCTTTTGTTATTCATTTTGGCTCATCAAGCCATAATGTCTGCTTATGCATTTTGCTAAGAACTATCTCTATCTATTCAGTCTTAAAAACCCTGGGAAAGTGTAATGCATTCATCAGACCTTTCACTTACAGATGCTTGTGCTCTTCTTTTAGTTTTCCAACTTCATCACAAAGTTCCCTATAGGAATTGTCTAGGTCTAGATCTCCTAATTCTGATATCTTTCAATGTATATAGGACATTATGTCCTCTACCAGCAAAACCCTAGATGGGATTCTGGAGAATGCTTCGGAATCATCAAGTTATGATGCAGTTTCTGGGTGCAACTTGTATTTAGGTTCCACACAAGTGTTGTTGCTGATAAGATTGATCATTTTCTTCTTATCCTCTTTCAATTTTTCAACTCTTCAAGTAAATGCCATCATTTTGAAAATTTTTGGGCTTTCTATAACTTAAACAGTGCAGTCAGTGAATTTAGGTACTTACTGAATCTTTGTGATAGCTCATGAATCCTTTGAGTCATGCCTGAATCATGCTGAGGTCACACTTCAGCCGCTCTGCTTGGTTGCTCAAAAATCGTGAGTATGAAATGAGTTCTTCCATCACATTTTTATAACTTTTGTGCCCTAAGTTATCATTAATGCCCAACAACTCATTAGTATACAAAGACTGAGTTTGTCAGTTGAGGCATAAATAACATCTTCAATGTAGGCGCAAAGTGTCAAGGTTGCTAGAATCTTTGGTGACTTCACCAATGATTTTTGGTAAAGTGGGGATGACAACTTTTGTCAGCTCAAAGATCACCGATGTGCGTCAGTTATACTTAGCGACTTGGCTTTGGTGTAATGCCCGATAGATTTCAGTAAGTGATGTCAACTTTACTGTGTGTGTTCACCGATGCTAATTTGTACCCATTAACCGATGGTTGTATTTTTCAATAATATTTACAAGTAACAATATAGTGCATCTTCAATAATGCTAATTTGTCTATATGATCAATATGTAATAGAACCGATGCATAATATAACTTTTCATAATGCAGTTCCATACTTACTTGTGCAACTTAGTTGGAAGTAGTGATGCCACCAGATCCATTGCATGGGGCATCATCATTTGCATTTCTTGTTCCAACACCTTCAGTGCTTATAGCTTTTACCCACATCTTGTTTCTCATCTTCTTGATGTCATCAATGGTGTTTCCTTTGGGATAAGTGCTTGTTTCTGTCAGTCGGTCTTTGCAATCTTTTATTACATTTCCAACCTTATGACAATGTAAACATGCCATACCTAGATTGAACCATCCTCTTGGTTTTCTAGTCTATTTTCTCATACATTTGGCAGATATATGACCATACCTTAGATACATGTTGTGCAATTTACCCATTTGTTATAGTCTGAAAAATATGCGTTACCGACTCTTGTCAATTTGTAGCCATTATCAGGTTCTTTTAATGTCCAAGTTTTCTTGTTCTTTTTCCAGCACTCCTGATGTGTATGTCCATTCATTTTGCAGGTAGGATAGTACTTCTCCATGTAGGTTTCCCTTTTTGGATTTGTCACCTTGGCTCTACATTCATATGCCTTGTGCTCTTTCTTGTGACATTTATAACAATTACCAATGAAAGAAGATTGTGATTGGGGAATACCTTTCATTTTGTTTCTGCAAATGTTTGAGGTGTGGCCTAGTGTTCTATAGTGATTGCATGATAGATTCTTGGTTCTTGGAGTTGCATAAACATTCCTTTGATCTAATTGATTAGATGATTCTCCATTGTCGGTGTACCCTATTCCTGTGTAGGTGTTGACTCTTCTTTGACCATCAAGGAAATCATCCATTCTTTTATTGTTGTCTTCAGCTTTCTTGATCAATTCATTGTGCTAATTCTGAATTTTGACTTCATTCTTTAGCTTCCCATTTTCTTGTCTTAGCTCGCCGATGATCTGTATTATTTCAATGAGTTTAGTAGTTAATCTGTTTGCCTCTTGACTCATAAGAATAATCTGATTAGTAATCTCATGGTGATGATCAGTAAGTCTTTGAATTTATGATTCTTTTTCTTGTAGCTTCTCTATGATTTTCCTCCTATCATCAATAACCAATGTTCTCTCTGATTTATCTTTTCTTGAATCATTCCTGACATCAATCATTTTTACCAACTGAGCCTCTTGACCGATTTACAGCTTCTTGATTTATTCTTTCAGATGAAGATTGACCTCTTGTAGACTTGTGATCTCTTCTACTGATGTGTCTAAAGCTTTGCTTGTTGATGATTCAGCATAGTTTAAGTAATATGGAATCTCCTCTTCTTAATAATATTCTTCATTAAGCCTAGTCGCCATGACCTTTCTTTCATCAAGCAACTTTCTCATGCTTACTCTCGCCTCTTTGTACTGCTCATAGTAAATCTGAATTTGCAACTACTCATTCTCAATAGTCTTGTCTAGTCTATACTTTTCCATTGTGTTGATCTTTTCTCTTAAGTCTTTAAGCTTTTCAAGAAAGAGACTTAGATCTGATACCAATTTTTAAAATTATTGGAATGATGTACTAAGAGGGGAGGGGTGAATTAGTACCTCTAAAACTTTTTATGTGGTTGGCCCATTAACCTATGTGTCATAAGATTTGTATATTCCTATCTATTTGTCCATATTTGCTTATGTATGTGAAATCATAATATAATTTCTTTACATGTGTAAACATTCAAGAAACATACATGAAAGTAAATAACACATAACACATGATATGATATCACAAAAAACTCCTGTTAGGAAGTAAAAACTGCGGTGGGGATGTCTACCCACAAAACTTCACTATTTGTAGATATGAATGGAGATAGTTAAGGCTTACAATTTGATCACTTCTGATGATCTACCTTGTTAGAAGTATTAGAGTGGAGACCTATTAGGATCTACTTTGTTTGAAGCTTTAGCAACACTGCTAAGTGTGCACTTTGTTAAGAGATTTATCAAGAACTGTTAAGTCCACCTTCTACAAAAGGATTTTAGATGTGATGCACTTGTTAGAATGCAACTACATTATAAATGCTGATTTGATAGTATATGCAATCTCTAATTGTTGATAATAGATCATGTAAAGCTTACAATGTATAATTAATCACCTTGAGTGATTGAGTGATACCTTGTCTTTGCTCGTCGGTAGCCTTGCCTATGTTCTTGAGAACTGATTTGATCTATTTCTGAACTTTGCATGAATTCTCTTTTGCTACTTAGATTCTCTCCATGGCTACAATCATTTATCAATTGATTACAAGTCTCTCTTATTACAAATTATTGAACATCTATTTATACTAGTTTCTAGCTCTATTCTTGATTAGTGCTTTTCAAATTAACTCTAGATCCAAGTTTTACAACTTGACCTTGATTTTTAGTTAGCTATGTTTTAGATCCATTAGGATGCTTTACAACATTTACAATATGCTTGCTTGGCCAAATTTTAAAACAAATAAAAAATCTATAAATAGAATTACAATGTTTTATTTGACGTGTAAAGTCAAATCCACTTTTTTTGGGTTCTGTAACTGACTGTCAGTTCTGATGGTCGGGCTACTCTATTAGTCTGTCAATTTTCTGTCATTCTTTGCTCTGTCAGTTTTCTACTCCATTGGTGTCCCTTTATTGAACTGTTCATTGGGTTCCTTCCTTTTCTACTCTGTCAGTGATGTTCACATAACTGTACCATTGGTAATGTCCTTGTCGGTTCAACACTTGTTAGTGTTCATCGGGAAATTCTCTACTTAGCATTTTCATGATAAGCAGTTTTATCTCATCGTTTATGTTGTGTGATGTCAGTCGGTTATGCCTATACCAATGACCTTTATCATGTTTTTCATTTAAGTATACTAATGGAAAAACTTAATGTCATTAGATTGTAGCCACTGAGAGCATCTAAGGATCAGATAAGAGAATTCATGCAGAACAACAGAAAAGGATCAATTCAGTTTCAAGAATAGAACACAAGCTACCGACAAGCAGGAAAATGTATTAATCAATCACTATAGGTGATATTCATATATTGTGAGCTTTAATGGATATATGATCAACAATTATAGATTTCATACAGTCAAGTCAAACATATTGTACTCATTCTAACAAGTGTAGTACACTTAAGAAATCCTTTCAAAAAAGGTGGACTTAACAGTCCTATTGTAAATCTCTTAACCAAGTGCATACTTAAATCTGTGTTGCTAAAGCTCTTAATATAATATATCTTAATAGGTCTCTACCTTAATACTCCTTACATGGTAGACCATCATAAGTGATCAATTGTACAAGCCTTTACCAGCTCCCTTCCATTCTACAGATAGTGAAGTTTTGTGGGCGCCATCCCACCGCAGTTTTAACTTCCTAACAGGAGCTTTCTGCGATATCATATATTATGTTATGTGTCTATTATTTTTATAAATGTTTCTATGAATGATTACATACAATTAAGATTATGAATTAATATTACATGCATAAGAAAGAACATCAGATATGGTCGGTAATACAATAAATATTGTTTACTAATGATGAAAGGTGAAAAGTGTTAAAAGTTTTAGAGGTAATGATTCACCCCTCCCCTCTTAGTACTACTTCCTATTAATCCCAACAATTGGTATCAGAGCTAAGTCTCTTCCTGGAAGGCTTAAAGGCTTAAGAGCAAAGATCTTACAATGGAGAAGTAAAAATTTGATAAAAATATTGAGAACAAAAAGCTTGAAATATAGATGTTCTATGAACAGTATAAAGAGGCAAGAATCAAGATGAGACAAAAATTGGATGAGAGAAAAGGTATGGCAACTCAGAGAAATGTAAAAGATTATCAAGAAGAAGAGATTCCATATTTATTTGAATCTTTAGGATCAACCATAAGCAAATCATCAGATACATAAGAAGAGAACATCACAAATCTAAAGATGATTAATCAACATCTGACAGAGAAAATAAAGATGCTGCAAATCGGTCAAGAGACCCAGATGGTAAGAATGATCGATGTGATGAGTTCTGCTAAACAAGCTGAAACAGAAAGAACACTAGCTATTGATGACAGAAGGAAGATTACAGAGAAGCTACAAGAGAAGGAGTTAGAAATTCAAAGAAATGTTGAGCATCACCATGAGATAAAAAATTAGATCATTCTTATGAATCAAGAAGAAAATAGAATGAATATAGAACTCATTGAAAGAGTACAGGCTATCAGCGAACTAAGAGAAGAGAATGAAAAACTAGAGCATGAGGTTAGAATTCAACAACAACACAATGAAATTATCAAAAAGGCTGAAGAGAGCAATACAAGAATGGATGATTTTCTTGAAGGACAACAAAGAGTTAACAACAACAATGGTCTAGGCTTTACCAAAAATGGAGAATCATCAAATCAAGCCAATCCGAAGAATGTCTATGAAAATCCAAGACAAATAAATCTTACATGAAAACACTGTGGAAAGAAAGGGCATACATCAAATGTATGTAGAGGCAAAATGAAAGGTATTCCTAGATCTACATCTTCATTCATAGGATTCTATTATAAATGTAACAAGAAAAGACATAAAGCACATGATTATAATTCTAAGATGGATCAGCTAGAGACAACCTACATGGAAAAATATTTTCCTATATGCAAAATGAATGGGCACACAACTAATGAATGCTGGAAAAAGAAAAGGCAAGCATGGAAGCCTAAAGGTCAAGAAACTCCCTATCAACCAAAGAGAATCGGTAATCAATATGTATGGGACTATAGTACATGGAAAAATTGTTCAACATGTGGTAGATATGGTCACATTGTTGTAAACTGCATGAGATCATGGACCAAGAGGTCTAGAGGCTGGAAAATCCCTAGAAAAACATGCTTGCATTGTCATAAATTTGGTCATCTCAAAAAGGACTACAGAGACTGAATGACAAAGACAAGCACATATCCCAATGGAAACAACATTGAAGATATCCAGAGGGCTAGAGAAAAAATATGGAGAAAATATTCAAGAAATTATTAAGCTAGACCAAGCAATGCAAATGGTGATACCCCATCCAATGGATCTAGTGACACCACCACCACCACTTAAGTTGAACAAGTAAGTATGGAACTACACTACACCAAGTCATATTTTTGCATCAGTTCCATTTACAAATTGATGCATAGTCAAAATCTACATAAATAAAGATGCATATTATGTTAATTGTTACAATTCTGAGAAAACACCCTTGTTAGTAATCACATACAAAAAATCATTGGTGAATATAAAGGATAAGCTGTCTACACTTACCAAGAATTGTCAGTCAACACATAAAATGGCTAAGTTGCTAATGTAACCCAACTCCCGTCAGTAAGGAAGAAAAGTTATAAAGTTGTCTTGACACGATACCAATATCTGTCGGTGAAAGAAAAATTCTTAACAGCTATCCCGAGCATCCTGACTACACTGACAATGTTATATGAGACATCTTCCCGATGAACTCCATCTTCATGACCCGACAAGTCATTGAAGCATTTATGACAGACTTAGGGCAAAAGTCTATAAATACTCGATGGGAGCACTTCATTCTGCACACGTGATTTGAGAATTAAGAGCAGAGCAAAAATAGACCGATAAGAGAGCATTCAACAAAGAGACCTTGACTCAATCCAGTGCACTCCAAACAGATCATTCACAAGCTTCACGGATCGAAGTAAGTACCGAGCACACCAAAGAACTCTATCATTATTTTCAAGAAAGCCCTAAATTTGAAATACGGTGGCAACCACTTCAAGAACCATAAAGATTAAGAATGATAAGAAAAATGTGGTTAAGCTGATCAAGAATAGCACCTGTGTGGAACCCAAATAGAAGATATGCCTAGAGATTGCATCGCAACCCAATGAATCTAGCGCATTTTCAAAAATTCCACCTAGGGTTTTCCTTATAGAAGATGTAAGGTCTGACATTCACTGCAAGACAGCTGAAATAGGTGATCTAGAGATGGAACAAGATTAAAAGAAGCTGTTTGATGCATGAGGAAACCTGAAAGATGAACATAAGCATCTACAAGTTAAAGGGATAAAAAATTCCCTATATTTCCTGAGGGTTTTCAAAACCAACTGGATTAGGTTAGTTTTGAGCAGAATGAAGGAACATAAGTTATGGTTGGATCAACCCAAGCAGATCACAAAGGATATGTTGCATGTTGTAACTGGTTATCCAATAATCAACAAGCCTAAGACACACAAGCATCCCTCCCAGCCAGAAGTTGAAAATCTCATAAAAGCTATGTGGGATAACAGAGGTCTCAAGGTAAACACCATCACTGACGAGGAACTGAGGTTCGATGCATGTATGATAGGCTACAAAATCTTCCAGGCAAGCAGGCTAAACAACATAGCTTAAACAATAGTAAGCACAACCTATAAGATAGTGACAAAGGGAATACAGATGGATCTATGTGAGTTCCTATTAAAGAAACTTAATGAGAATATGACAACAATCAGGTCTGCAAAGACAAACACATGTAAGTTTGGTTTAGTTATCATGTGTATATTCGTTTACTTTCAAGAATACTTTCCTTTAGTAGGAAAAGTAAAGTGGGATACTACAAAACCAGTCACATTACAGATTAGTGACCTGATCAAGTCATTAGGAGATAATTTTGATTTAGTAATGACTGCTTACTTCCTTGAATTCAAGGAAAAGATGATGGAAAGAGTGAGGATCCCTAAGCAACTAATTGAAAATAATAGGGATGAGATATGTTTAATGGTAGACACATATTTCACTCATAGAAAACCAGTTGTACCAAGAATAGCTTGGTTGGCACCTCTTGACTATGAGATTAACATAGATCAAGCTACCAATGCTATTGATGCATTGATCAATGAGCCACTTGACAGTAAACAACCAAGATTTGGGAAATATGAAGAGGCCAAATCTAAGATAAAATCAGGCCTAGTAATCAAGATGACTATCAACAAGAAGAATAAAATGGTGAAGAATCTTGAAAAGATTCTATTGGTCAATGAGGAGGATAAAGAACAACCATATGAAACTGATGAATAGGGTACCATAGGTGAAGGGAAAGATGAGCATAAATCAGATTCTGAGGCAACTAAATCTGATGCACCTCCACCTCCTACAAAGAAACAAAGGATAAGGAGCCAAACTGCTAAAACTGATACAACACCTCTTAAGAAAGGTCAAGTAAGGACCTATAAGAGGAAGTAGCCAACAGAAAAGAAAGCAAAGCAACAAACTATGAAACACACACCTATAAAGAGGAGGAAAAGACTAGTTAGAACAAAAGCTAACATAGAAGATATAAAAGATGATGAGCCTGATGTAAGTAAGAAAAGTTTTCTCACTAGAACAATTGATGAAATAGCTGAGTTAATTGCTACTACCGGTATAATGACTGATAGGAATATCAGAAAATGGGATAAATTGGAGCCAAAAGACCAAAACAAGATACAAGATGTAATCATCAAGGCAATGGTTAAGTACAAATATGTACCAGTAGAATTTGTCAACCAAATACCCAAAGAACTGGGTAATAGAATATCTCAACAATAGTCATATGCTCTACACATAGAGAAAGAAGAAGGGAGAGGGTACTTGGCACACTTATGCCTCCCGAATGAAAGATGGAAGAGATCAAAGAAATAATGAAAAAGCACTCAAGAAAATCTGTAGCAAAACTTAGAGCTTACAAAGTGCTAGAGGATAAGTCTATAGAGCAGGACAACATGACCGAGGCCAAATGGAGACAACTCCTAGATCTGTCTATAGAATCAACAAGTGGTGAGAATCAATTACTTCTCACTGATACACCTCATATAGAGGAGGAAAAAGATAAAGCCAGTCCTAAGCACATTCCTTTGGACAATGTTGAAGATATGAAACCAATTGATTTGGACAAAGTCATGGATGATCTTGACATTCAAGAAATCACTAATTATGTCTGATAAGGATCCTCAAAAATAAGATGATGTAATATTTATATCTCTTTAGGATCAGGAAAAGAAACAAGAATTGAAGACAACAGGGGATAAAGAAATGAATGTTGCTGATGAGACATGGTAGGACACTTCAGTAATTGACATCACAGAACCGGACCCTGCTAATCAAATCCAAAAAGATTAAGATGTCACTGCTCAACAATCCAAAACTGATGAGTGGGAAACAAATATAGACACAACACAAGCTAGCACACAAAGCAATATGCCAGTATTGATGAAGGCCATCAATATGCTTGAAGGTAATGAAGAATTAAGTGCAGCAGATACAAGAATACCCGAGGACAAGGGTAATGCCAAAACAAAAGACACACCAAATGAACCAAAGGATACAACTGCAGAACAAGCTGCAATCGATGATCAGAAAGACAAGTCTACTAATCATAATAAAGAAGAAGACAAACAAATAATAGAGGACATCAAGAACACCCATTTATATATTCTTGGCACATTGTAAGTTACACATTTTTGTCACATTTTTGACAACTTATAGGTTGTACATTTTTTTCATGAGTATTAAAAAAAGGGGGAATGATATGTTCACTTTAGTAAAAAGGGGGAAATGATATGATATGTACAGTTAGTCATTAGAAAGAGGAAAGAACAAAAGGGGAATGTATAGTACAAAGGAAAGTATACATGTAAATATACTATACCAATACATATAGTTAGGTGGAGTCATACAATGACAAGGATATATACATGGTGTACATACTAAACACTTTAGTATTATGCACATATAAGTTTTTGATACTAATGTGAAAGGGGGAGATTGAAGACATTATATTTTTCCACTAGTATATACAAGAAAAAATATGATGAACATCATAGATTTATACTAAACCGATAGACAGGGCACAACAGTACCTAACGCCAAGGTTACCTGATACTACCAAGTACAAAGCATCCCGACAAACACTACTCAGTGTTACCCGATGACAAAAAAGGATAAAGGAACCCGATGAGTAACAACATTGCAACCCAATGAAATAGTCAAAGAGTGGAACCCGATAGATGAAGGTAACCTAACAATTAGTTTAGAAAGGAACACCGATAGACTTTCAGTTCAACCCGACGACCAAGAACCGACAGTCAGTTACATCCTGCAAAAGTTGGATGTGAGTTTCCACGTCAGATAAATCACTAAAGTTTTATATTTAGCTTCTTGATTTTTTTTAAATCTATTATGTGCTGAGGAAGTAATATATTTATTATTGTTTTATCAGTTTAACTGATTTAAAACATGCAAACTAAAAGATCAAGGTCAAGTTGTATACCTTGGATCTAGAGTTAACTTTGTAATGCGTGATTCTAGAATAGGTAAAATACTTGTATAAATAGATGCTCAATCTATTGTGAACATGTTGTTCGATGATGATTGTAGCCACTAAGATAATCTAAGGATCAAATAAGAGAATTCATGTAGAAGGACAGAAAAGGATCAATTCAGTTTCAAGAACAGAACACACGCTACCGACAAGCATGAAAAGGTATTAATTCATCACTATAAGTGATATTCATATACTGTGAGTTTTAATGGATCTATGATCAGAAATTATAGATTGCATACGGTCAGGTCAAACATATTGTATTCATTCTAACAAGTGTAGTTCACTTAAGAAATCCTTTTAAGGAAGGTGGACTTAACAGTCCTATTGTAAATCTCTTAACCGAGTGCACACTTAAATCAATGTTGCTAAAGCTCTTAACAAAGTAGATCTTAACAGGTCTCCACCTTAATACTCCTAGCAAGTTAGATCATTATAAGTGATCAATTGTAAGCCTTTACCATCTCCCTTCCATTTTGTAGATAGTGAATTTTTGTGGGTGCCATCCCCACCACAATTTTTACTTCCTAATAGGAGTTTTGTGCGATATCATATCTTGTGTTATGTGTCTATTATTTTCATGAATGTTTCTATGAATGATTGCATACAATTAATATTATGAATTATTATTAAATGCATAAGAAAGAACATCAGATATGGTCAGTAATACAATAAAGATTGTTTACTAATGATGAAAGGTGAAAAGTGTTAAAAGTTTTAGAAGTACTGATTCACCACTCCCCTCTCAGTACTACTTCCCATTAATCCCAACACTATTTGTTAGGGGTATTCATTCCCCTCACATTCCATGTTAAGAGTCTCATGGGCCATGGGGAAGTGTTTTCCCTTCCCTATATTCAAAAAATATGTTATTATGTTTTTCTTTTTAGCTGCTCCATTTTTTAATCTTAGCTTTATTAAAGACTTCCTCCATATTATTTTCCCTAGGGTGCTACCAAAATATATCTTACCCTTATTGGGACAGTTTTGGTAGATTCCTAATGTCTCTTCCCTACTTTCTTGTATCATTTCATCTTGATTCTCTTTATATCCAAATATTATCTCTTATTCAACCTCATTTGCTTCATGAAATTCTAGTATTTGTTTTATTAGAATTTGTTTCTCTTTTATATATGTCTTATCCTCTTCCTCTTGTAGCTACGAAATGCCTAATGAGTCACATGCTTCCTTTAACTCCACGGAGATTGGTGATTCTTCAATGGATATGTCCAATAATATTACTCTATTTTCTTATTTCTCTTCTAATCCATTTTTTGGGGTTTCTTCTTAATCATAGGAGTTATTGAGAAGATTTATCCTTCTTGTGTCCTTGATTACCAAGGATTCCTCTTTCTGTCTCTCCATTTTTTTATTCCACCTATGGGTTGATAATTTCTAATTACACTTTTACTTCTTACTAGAAGGCCTCAGACTCTTCTAGAATTTCATATAAAGTTTCCTAACTCGAGGCCAATTCTTATTTTAATTTCTCCTATGATCTTCCATGTTTTGGTTCATCATTGATTTTCTCAACATCACTGTGGCCTTGCTTCTCTTCTACAGTTGGAATTTTTCCTTTTCATATATTTTTATCCACCTCATTTATAAACTCTACTTGATTATTAGTCAATTCTTTCTTACATTTTTTATAACATGGTGCCTAACATTGACTGATTTTGTTGAACACTCAAAATAATGAGAGGGTAGGGGTGAATCAGTATTCCCTTGAAAAGTTTAAAACCTTTGAATAGCTTTCCACATAATATAATTTAAACATTCTCAAAAGAAAGAGAAGAAAAAAACATAATACTAGAAATTTTATCATGGAGACTCAAGATGGGAAAAAATAAGAAGAGGGTTAAATCTCAAGTATTAGGTAACCGGTTACTAAATACAAGGGAGGCTCACTACCCAAAATTCAAAACAAGCTATTATAGATGAAATTCAGCTTCAAGTACTAAATAAAAAGTTGAACTATCAGAATTGTATATGTATATGCATGAAATACAATTCTAGCTGAAGTACAACAAATTCCTTCTATACAGTCACTAAATTTCATATATAAGTTTTCTATATACATCAGCAGATTGCATATCATTTTTCATATCAACATAGTCATTTGTCTTCTTGTATTGATT
The DNA here is from genome assembly GCA_018584345.1 of Thuja plicata. Lineage (NCBI taxonomy): Eukaryota > Viridiplantae > Streptophyta > Pinopsida > Cupressales > Cupressaceae > Thuja > Thuja plicata. The sequence goes on from MU227309.1 coordinate 1,858,441, forward strand.
CTGAGCTACCAATATATACAAGTGTGGTGCCATATATTTTCATGTCAAATTGGACCAAAGATAAAATAGTTTGATCATGCTACCAAAAATGCTTTGGATATGTCATCCATATCGAATCATATCTTATGCTAAGAAAAAATGCGTCTCGGCCAAAACATTGACGTGTCATGCAATATATCAAAATAAGTACCAATGATACCACTACCAGAAATATTTTTGTTAGGCCTAGGGGTAGATCATAGATATACAGAACAATGATATCATTGACAACACATTAATAATAATAGTAAAAATCTCCCCCTTTGTAATTGATAGATAACTTTTTTTTGGAAAAGCCAAAACTGCCAAAAACTCCCCCTAAGATGAGAAACCTTGTTTTTGTCCTTTTCAATTTTTTTATATCTTAATCCCTCTTTTCAAATCAATGAGAAAAGGGCACATGTCGCAAAACTATATACAAGTGCAAATCAAAAATTCAGAGCATGTCAAGTTTTACTAGATTTTGTTAGGAATAATACAACTGAGAGGGGGATGAATCAATTGTATGCCAAATATTTAAACTTTAAACTTTAGATCAATTACCTAATGCAAATATAAAAACTTCAAGAAAAACATAATAACAAAAGTATTTTTTTATCGAGGGAACCATGTTAAAGGAAAAACCCCAGTAGGAATTAGCACCCACAAATATTACACTAGAAATATTGTATCCCTGTTAGAAGATCTAGCCCTGTTAGGAGCTAATTATTACATCCAATAAAAGTCCGTGTTAAAGGACAGACCCTGTTAGGAGTCTTCCCAATCCTGTTAGGAGTTGAATGAAATTATGAGCTCACTACCTGAGAACATTTCCAACATAGGATCACAAATTTCACTAAATTGATTAATAAAATTTCTATAGTATTGGGCTAGGCCATGAAAAATTCTTACCTTAGTGCTTGTTCTTGGAGTAGGCCAGTTGATGATGGCAACCACTTTGCTAGGATCCATCTTCAATTTACCATGTGATAGCACAAAACCAAGGTACACTAACTCCATCTTGATGAATTCACACTTTTCTAAGTTGATCATCAACTTCTCCTCCTACAGATTCTCAAAAACCAATTCCAAGTGTTTGAGGTGTTCTTCCCTTGTCTTACTACAGATGAGTATATCATCTAAGTAGACCACTATAAAATTTCCATTTTACTCTCTAAGTACCTCATTCATCAACCTAATGAATGTTGATGGGGAATTTGACAACCCAAATGGCATGACAAGCCACTCATATAGTCCTTTTGTAGTCTTGAAGGTTGTTTTCCACTCATCCTCTTCATTTACTCTGATTTGATGATAGCCACTTTTTAGGTCTATCTTTGTGAAGTACCTCACTCCTCCTAGATAGTCCATTAGGTCTTCTATCCTAGGGATAGGGAACCTATACCTAATGGTGATCCTATTTATTTTTCTGGAGTCTATACATAACCTCCAAGTTCATCCCTTTTTAGGGGCTAGGAATGTGGGCACGTCACAAGGGCTAATGCTCTTTCTTATAAGGCCTTTTTCTAGAAGCTCTTGGATTTGTCTAGCAATTTCTTCATTCTGTTGGGGATTCATTTTATAAGCTATCTTAATGGGTAGGTTAGCTCCTGCTATTAGTTCTATCTGATGGTTTACAGACCTCTTAGGGGGTAGGGTTGATGGTTTCCCATTACTCACTATTCCTTCATACTTCACTAGCATCTCTTAGACTTCTTTTGGTAACTCTGTCCTCTTCTTTGTTTTGTCTGCAACTTCCTTTGGCTTTCACACCAGTGTAAAGACAACTCCTTCTCCTTCTTCTAAGGTCTCCAAGAACTCTTTTTCACTCACCATGAGAATGTTGGGACCAGTAGACTTCAATTCTACATCCTCCAACAGTGACTCGACTTTGTATGTCACATTGTCTTTCTTGAAGGAGTATGAAATTTTCACTCCATTATGCATGGCCCTCCTATCAAATTGCCATGGTCTACCTAGGAGCAAGTGAGATACATCCATAGGTAAGACATCGCATAAAACTTTATCTTTATATCTCCCAATGGAGAATTCTACCCAAGCTTTCTCATTAACTAGGACATGTTGTCCTTTGTTTATCCAAGTGACCTTATAGGGATTGGTGTGGGGTATCCTTGTCATTTTCAACTTACTAACTGCCTCCTCTGACACTATGTTATTAGTTGACCCTAAGTCTATGATGAATCTACACACTTTTCCCATCATCTTACACTTTACTCTGAATAATGATCTCCTTTGACTAAGTTCTTCCTTCACTAGCTCTTTGATTAGAGTTCTCCTCATCATGAGATTCTCTCCCTCCTCTGATTCTAATGGCACTTCAGGGTTCTTGTTTCCACTTGTCTCCTCATGAACATAGTTCACTCTTTTTTCACCTTCTTGAGAGGTACTTCCCTTCTCTGGACACCTATATGTCAGATGTCCTAACTGATTACAGTGATAACACTTCATATTGGCAAAATAGTTGCCTCTTTCTTGACTACTCCATCTTCCTCTATTGTTAGAGTTCCTTCCTCTACTTGAAATCCCTCTATTAAAGTGTCCTTCATGTTTTTCAATGAGCTTAGTCTCTTCTTGACTTTTAGATTCAAATTTTATTCCTTCATAACCACTTCTTTGTCCTCTGGTGTCTCTTCCTCTACCACTTCCTCTTGAAGTGTTGGAATCTTGTTTCTTCTTCAACTTGTCTTCCACCTTGATAGCAATTTGGTGGCATTTCTGAACTGTGTCTGGAGTCAAAAGACTCATCTCATCTTGAATGGTCTATTTAAGTCCATTAAGGTACCTTGCTACCTTAAATTTATCATCCTATGCTACTCTTGACCTCATACAAAGTCTCTAAAACTCTTCAGTGTATGAGTTGACATCTAAGTCCTTCTGCCTTAGACCTTGTCTTCTTTTTTGCAATTGGATTTCGTAATCCTAAGGGATATAAGCATCTCTTACTCTTGCTACCATAGTCTTCCATGAAGCAATGGGTATTTTCCCTTCCTTCTCTCTCTCATTTTGGATGAATTTCCACCAAGTGAGAGCATACCCTCTCAGTCTTGCTTTAGAAACTTCACCTTTTGAGCCTCTGTGATTCCATAATTCTCAAAATGGTTCTCTAGTCCCTTTATCCAATCAAGGACTACCTCTGGTTCCATTTTTCACTGAAAATGGGAACTCCTTCCAATGCTTTTTGACCCATATCCTTTAGGGCTTTTAGGAATGGTTCTTCATTTAGGACAAGGTTAGCTTTGGGGACTTCATTTTTTAGAGAAATCTCCTTGCCTTTCCCTTCCATTTTGTCCTTCACTTCATCTTCTTTTCCATAAACTTCATCCACTTTTTGCTCCAATTGAGCCAACCTATCTCGGAGTAATCTATTCTCCTCCTCTTGTTCATCTACCTTCTTTGCTAATTCAGAATTAGTCACCATTTTTGACTCTCCAATGGATTCCTCTAGTTGTAACATTAACCACAAGCCTGATCAAAAGAGGCTCTGATACCACTCTGATAAAAGAGTCCCAAAATTGGATTGCACTCACTCACCTAAGGTCTTAACTTTCCTTAGTCCACCTAGGATACTAATTACCTTCTAGAATCAACAAAATCCTTGATTCTTCACACCCCAAGTCTATTCTAACTCAACACTAATAATTAGTTTCTTTGTGCCCAATCTTGAAAGTCCTCCACCACTGAAAGTACTCTTTACCCCTATGCTTCCTTGGGTGATCCCAAGCTCAATTCTTCAAAATCATCCATACAAGTGCTACAAAGGACATATCCACCTTCAATACATCCTTTTGACATATTTTTAATCCCATTTTAATGGGTCTTCTACACCAAAGTGATCAAGTTCCACCTTCACAATGCTTTGGAGCCTATTAGGCCTAGTAGCCCTATTAGCCCTATCTAGAGGGTTTTTCTAGTTTCTTTTCAAAAAATTCCAAAAAACCCAAAAACCTAAATTAGGACTTGGATACCCTTTTCCAATACCTTAAATATTTTCAATTTTTAAGCTCCTCAACCCATCTGTACACTATTGTCCTGAAATGTAGGTCTTTTAGGCCTATTTTCAAGCATTGACAATGACATACTGATTTCTTCCTAAAAATGTATTAAAATGGATTGGATATGATATAGGCTTGTAGGTAGGGATCAATAAAACCCTAAGGCTCCTAGAACCACACTTTTTTTCTGTCCCTCACACCCTCCCTTGCAATGGCACTTGATTCTTACTATGTTATACCCCTAACCGAATAGTCATTGTTCACCTAGGGAATAACTCTAAAAATAGTAGCTCAACTCTTCAAGGCCTCTACTTGAATATATACGCTATAAATAGGCTCCTCTAAAACATTCATCTACCCTTAGGAGATCCCCATAGTTAGATTTCATGGGGGAGCCATGGAAACACAAACTACTCTAAACTGAACTAGCAGACTCCCCAAATCCAAATCAATTTATTAATGCTACTAAACTAACTCTACAAAAATTGCACACTGAAAGAAAAAGTCTTGTATCAACCTAATAAACCCAAATCTAACATTACTTCGATCAGTTCAATCCATCCAAATGCTTTGTAACTCAAAATACTCGAATATTGCTAACAACATAGAATTGCAGAGCTTCTTACTATTCAAAAACTTGGTTATAGTCACTCCTACCTCAAGAAATGAGCCATGACAACTTTTGAGTAACTTTGATAATATTTGCATTTATGCCTCCGTACTATCTTTTAGGGCCTCTAACCCATATGGTTCGATGAACCAACCTCATAAAAGCCTAGAAAAGCATCTTTCTTACTATGCTAAGGTTTAGGACACATTTAGCCCATATTTCCCATTTAGACCAAAACTAAGAAATAAGGTAACCTAACTATACTAGGTTGGATTAGACACTAACTATCTATCCACCTAGTAACACACCTTGTAAGACCTACTAAGGTCCAAAATAAACACACACACTAACTTGTCTAAGGTCAGTCACAAGGCAAAACATCTAGGGCTTGGAGGATAGCCTAGGTGCTCCTGCACCATATGCATTTATGCCCCCTCTTTATGATGGTGACATAGGTTTATGGAGCCATCATAAGGAAAAATAGAACAAGGATACATAATTACAACAAAAAGAGAATATCCTTAAACAAAAATGTATTCTTGTTTCCAAATATGAAGAGTGAAAAATCGTTGTGAGCCAAAGGAAAAATATAATCATGAAAGGAAGTCCATAAGTGGGAAGATATCCTTGAGAGGAAGAGATCTTTTGCACAAGACAACTACCTTGAAGAGGAGCTCTTGAACAAAGATAACATCTTAAAGACAAAGAGGGGAGGAGAATAAGAATGCACCTATTTATCCCTCTCAGAAGTAGGTGAAATAGGAATTCTTGATGAATGATAACACACTTTGAAGATCTTAATTAATGGTATTTGTTTAAAATGAACATAGTTTTGCCAATAAGGAAGATTCCATAATGCAGGATGCTTGCATCTTGTACAAGAGAGAATCTTGAATCAAAGCGACAAATCCCTATATGAAAATAAATGTCACATAGTAAACAAATTCCACTGTATTGAGGGAAAGTGGATCCTTAGATAAGAAGAGAGAGAAGATACAACCTTTTCCCCCATGCATAGGGAAAAAATAAATATGATCCATTATATACCCTTACCGATGGATCCCTTACAAATAGATATGCACTCCTAAGAAAGAATAAGGTTGTAAGAGAGTATTCTTGTGCATAAAACCACAAATGCGTGCTAGAAAGGACATCAAATTATATGGGAAACCAAAAAAACAAAGGGATAATGGATTACCTTTAAAAATGAAGATGATAGCATGTGAAAATGAATAGGAAAAATAAACACATTATAACATATTAGTGGTAACCTCTATAACAATAGATATGCACCTCTAAGGAAGGGAAATATTGTAAAATAAGACAAGCAATTATCATGTAGACAATGGTCTTTAACAACAAATCCATGTTTAGAAGGATGCCATAGTATAATAAATGGAACCAAAAAATAGATAATGGATATTTGAGAAAGGAGGTTGAATGAGAGAAAAAGAGACCTTGCCCCGCAAGGGAGAAGAAAAGGAAAAGACCTATTATGTTGCTCCAAAAATGCACATTATACAATATAAAAAAAGCCTTGTAAGTTTCCAAGATCATAACATAGAGAAAAACATAATAGGATCTAGAAATGCTAAGGTATGTTTTGTTGATCAACTGATGAATATCTAATGGAGATGATGAAGACCAAGTGATACCGAGTATCATGATTGTAGAAATGGTTAGATCAGTTATTATTTGTCATTGATGTCAAGCAATTGATTAATTGATTTTTTTATGTTACCATATCTTAAGAGAAGAAGTTAAATAGGTGACAAACATAGATCATAAAATGATGAAGTAATGATGATATAGTTGTTTTCTACTATATATTTGATGTTATCAAATCAATACAATTGATTGATCAAGTCAAAAATTGCAAAGAATTAAAGTTATGACTAAAATAGTTACTTTACCGAGCTAGAAAGAGTCAGTCGGTAGAATTTTATGTGAGTAAGTTATAGTTACTGAACACCGAGTGAAATTCAAGCACCGAGCACCGAAGATGAGTTAGACACCGAGAAGTGAATGAATTTAGTTACCCAGTTTCAAAGCAAGTTTTACCGAGTATAGGATATTGATAAGAAATGATGATAAGAATGAATTTAATGAGAAGCGATGATCAGTTGGATGAGGAAATGAATTAAATGATGTTTTTAATAAGATCTACGAATGGGAAAATTCAATGAGAAGATCTAAGGTGAAGAGCAAGCAGTTAAAATGAATTGTGAAGAGGTCCAAGAAAAGTACAAGTTCCAAGGTAAAAGTGAAATGGTTTACCGAGTTGTGAATTATGAAGAAGATGATCGAACGATTGAGTACAAATGAAGGAAAATCAAATTAAGGAGTTTAAGAGACAAAATTATGTAAATATAAAGAATGAGAATCATGAATACAGAGAGGCTAGAGAATTGAACAAAGCAGAAGAAGAATTTAAAGAACAACATTTATCGAGCAGAACAGATAAACAAATATTGAAGAATCTATAGTTTGAGAAAGAGATCAATGGAGTATGTGATGCTAGTATTCAATTGAGCATAAAGGATCTGACACAAGAAAAGGTAGCTGCTATATCTACTGATCAAATTTTATTGTTTCTTATTAATATTTGTAACAGATAAATCTCTTAACCGAGTTAATAGTCCTATTTGTAAAACCTAGACTTAGGTGACATTCCAAAAGAGTGTTTAAAGAGCTCTAACAAGGCCACTCCTAATAGGGTGAAGATCTTAATAGATCTGAGGTAAATCCCCTAACAAGATCACATTTAGAAAATGTGTTTTTAATCTCAAACATGATAAGTTCTTAAACTGAGCATACTTCAAAAGGGTACATTTGTATTATGGGTTACAATTCCCACAGAGGTATTTTTTCCAAATTGGGTTTCCTTGTTAAATCTGGTGTCAACTGAGTTAAATCTGGTGTAAACATAGTTAAATCTAGATTTATCTGATGTTACTAAGTTTGAATGATTGATTTACATATTTGAGATGTATTTTTGTTTAAGTTATTGTGTTATTTTGTGAATTGGTTATTTGTTGTATTCAGTATTACTGAGTGAATCAGATAGTTTAGTTTTAAGTGTTTAAGTTTTGATTTGTGTGATTCACCCCCCTCTCAGTGGACCAACAATTGGTATCAGAGCTAAGTTACTCAGAAGAGATAATTTTAAAAGGACTTGAATTAAGATCTAGAGATGTATAAGAGGGAAGAACCAAAGCTGAATATGGATCATTTCTCTACGTAGAAAATTAGAATGAGGTTGCATGAGTCTAGAGTAGGATAGTATGCACTTCACTTTCTTGATAATGAATATGTAGCACTAAATACTACACCTTTGACAATCAGTGAGAAAAGACAGAAACAAGAACACACACAACTAATGATTGAAATTGGTTCTACACTTACCGACCAAGAATATGATGAACTTGATGGTTGCACTACTTTGAAAAAAATGTGGGATAAGCTTATTTTGACCTGTGGTAGAGATTTACATGTTCAGAAGGCTAAAGAAAAAATTTTGAGAGGAAAATTTGACTCTATGAGGATGAAGGAAGGAGAGAACATAATACGGTATAATACAAGACTTAAGGAGATTGTTAATTCTATCAGAGGAGCTGGTGGGATCATAACAGAGGATGATGTTACAAGAAAGATGTTGAGAACCCTTCTACCAAGTTATGTTATTCGTGTATCTTCTATACAAGAGCTAAGATCTATACCCCAGATGAATGTTTCATTGGATGATACTATTGGTAAGTTAATTGCATTTGAGTTAAATGACTTTGACAATGTTTTCCCTACTACTTCTAAGATTGAATCTTCATTTTAGTCTACTTTCAAGATTGGAAAATCTAGGGAAGTTATGACCATAGATGGATATTTGAGCAGTGCTAGTGAGAAATTTTATAGTCGTATTGAAGGTATTGAAGAATTATTTACTGAATATGATGAGAATGAAAGAGAATTTGAAGCTTTGTTGGATATAAGGCTACAAAGAGGCAAAGGAAAATACTGAGGTAAGTTACCCTGGAAATGTTTTAATTGTGATAAAATTGGTCACTTTGCATCCAACTATCCAGAGAAAGATAAGGAGGAAAAGAAAGATAACAGAGATCAAGACAAAAGAGAAAATAGATTCAGGAGATACAAAGACTACAAAAACAAAGCTAATAAATATTGGCATATTGCTAATGAAGGACTAAGTAATGATGATTCTTTCGATAGTAATGATGGAAACAAATTTGTTTATGTTGCTATTAAAGATTATTTTGATGAAGAAGAACCTAGGGCCCTAATATCACAAATAAGTAAGAATGAAACATGGATTATAGATAGTGGTTTTTCACATCACATGATTGGTGACACACTTAAGTTTATTTCCTTGGATAAGCATGATGGACATTATGTTAGATTTGGCAATGATGCTCCATACCCTGTGAAACGAAAAAGGTTCTATAATTATACTAAATAATACAAGATGTGATGATGTTTATTGGGTTGAAGGATTAAAGTATAATTTGTTGAGTGTTGTACATCTAAATAATAAAGGTCCCCGACTAGAATTTCAATATGGAAAGGTGAAAGTATTTGATGAGAAGGATAGTCTGATTGCTACTGGAGAACAATCTAAAGGTAATTTATTTTGTCTTGATAATTATATGAAAAGTTGCTTGTTTTCTAAATTTGAAGATGTTTGGTTATGGCACAAAAGGATTTGTCATGTTAATTTTGACAACTTAATCAAAGTGAGCAAGAAGAGTAGAGTAAGAGGACTACCAAGATTAGAAAAACCTGAGAATGCTATGTGGAGAGAATGTCAAATGGGTAAGATGACTAAATCTAGTTTTTCAAGGAAGACTTATGTTACCAAAGGAATTTTGGATTTAGTACATACTAATTTATGTCAACCCGTGAGGACTCAAAGTTATTATGGAGGCGGATGTTTTATTTTATTTATGGATGATTATTCTAGAATGATGTCTGTAATGGTTTTAAAAGAGAAATATGATGCATTTGAAATGTTGAAGTGTATAAGGCCCGAGTTGAAAAAGAATCTGGAAGACATTTGAAATGTCTGGGATCAAATAGAGGAGGTAAGTTTACTTCTGATGACATTACATTATTTTTAATGAGAGTGGAGTTAAGAGACAATTGTCAGCACTGAGGACACCAATACAAAATGGTATTATTGAGAGAAGAAACAAATCTATTGTTGGTTGTGCTAGGACAGTGATGATTGAAAAAGGAGTTTCATATAACTTTTGGAGAGAAGCTATGAGTATTTTTGTTTATACATTGAACCGATTACAATGAAGAAAGGTACCAACAAGATACCTTATGAAATCTAGTATGAACACAAACCTAATGTTAGTTACTTTAAATTTTTTTAGACCAGATGCTATATTCTGAAAGATTCTAGAGAAGGAAATCTTGATTCAAAAGGAGAAGAAGGGATATTCTACAAGGAGTAAAGCTTACAAAGGTTTGAACAAGGTTACTAACAAAATGGTGGAAAGTACAAATGTAAGAATTGATGATTTTGCAGAAAGGAATGATGAAGATAGTAAGAAGGAACCATAAGATTATGAAAAAAAATTATATGTTCAACCTGATGTTCCTAATACCTTACCTAGATCACCTATCAAGGAGGAAGATGAACAAGGAGCTCCACAACCAAATGTTGATATTGAATAATCAAGAGCTACCGAGCCTATTTTGGCAAAGTATGTGAGAAGGCACCATTCCCTGAACAATATTATTGGAAATAAGGACGTTGGAGTGATGACCAGAAGCAAGGTAAGAGACAATACATGTTTGATATATACATTTGGGCCAATGAAAGTTAAGGAAGAACTAGATAATGAAGATTGGATGAAAGAAATGAAAGAAGAGTATGATCAAATTGAGAAAAATAAGACATGGACATTAGTACCCAGGCCCAAACAAAAAAATGTTATTGGTACTAAATTGATTTTTAGAAACAAACTGAATGAGCATATAGAAGTTATAAAAAATAAAGCTAGATTGGATTTCAAAGGTTATGCACAAGAAGAATGAATTGACTATGGAGAGACTTTTGCACTTGTTTCTAGGTTGGAAGGAGTTATAATACTTCTATCTTATGTTGCTTAAAAAGGACTCAAGGTATACCAGATGGGTGTTAAGACTGCATTTCTTAATATGATACTTGAATAAGTATACATTGAGCAACCTGAGGAATTCATTGAAAATACAAACAAGAAAAAGGTATGTAAGTTACATAAAGCTTTATATGGTTTGAAACAATCACCCCGAGCATGGTATGAGAGATTGCACTCTTATCTAATCAAAATAGGATTTCAAAGAACAAACTTGATAACAATAATGTTTACTTGAAATTTGACAGTGATAATAGACCTTTGATTGTTGAAATGTTTTTTGATGATATTATTTTTGGAGGAAATGACATGTTATGTAAAGGATTTGCCGATTAAATGAGAAAAGAGTTTGAAATTTCAATGATTGGAGGGATTAATTTATTTCTAGGTCTACCGATACAACAACTTACTCGAGGGATCTATATTACACAAGTTAAGTATATCTAAGAGATTCTTAAAACTTTTGGTATGGAAGATTCCAAGCTTGTTCGAACACTTATTAAAGTTCTAATTAGTTCTTACATTATTTATGCACAATTAGTCAAGTGTTAGGTCTTAAGGGGTACTCTTACGTCTTATTACTAAATAAAAAATTATGTCATAATTTAGTTCGTATTAGTTCATGACTATTACTCATATTACCTATCCTAATAGGTCTAATTGGGTCTATTAATCATATTAGGTCCTAATAGGTTTAATTGGGTCTTAAGAGGTCTAATTGGGTCTATTAATTATATTAGGTCCTAATAGGTATAATTGGGTATAATTAGGTTATAATAGGTTTAATTGGGTATTTAATTAGGTCCTAAGGGGTCATATTACTCATAGTGGGTCTCATGGGATCATATAACCTATCATAGGTCCTGATAGGTATAAGTAGGTCTAATTAGGTCCTAATAGGTCTAATTGGATCTAATTAGGTCCTAAGGGGTCTAATTGGATCTAATTAGGTGAGCTAATAGGTCTAATTGGATATAATTAGGTACTAATAGGTATTCAGGGATCATATTACTCATAGTGGGTCTAATGAGGTCTTAAGGGGTCATATAACCTATCATAGGTATAATTGGGTCTAATTAGGTCCTAATAGGTTTTAGGGGGTCACCTTACCTATCATAGGTCTTAATAGACCTAGATAACTATGTATAATTAGGTCCTAATAGGTCTAATTGCATCTAATTATGTCCTAATAGGTCTAATTAGGTCTTAGGTGTTAATTAGTCTTATTAGGTCTAACTAGGTCTAATTAAGTGTAAATTCCATCCTATTAATGATATTAAGGGGTCATAAATAGACATCTAACTAGGTCTTAAGGGGTCATAATACTCACATTCGGTCTAATTAGGTATATAATAATGCATTCTTAGTCTTATTAGGTCTAATTAGTGTTTTCTAGGTATTATTAGGTCTAATTAGTGTTATCTAGGTATTATTAGGTCTAATTAGTCTTATTAAGTCTAATTAGGTCTAATTAGGTATTGCAATATCATGCTTACATGTTTCATTAAGAGAAGTCATAACCATCAACTTAAAATATCTAGAGAGAGAGATAAAGAGATAGAGATATATCTTGTTTCCTATGATAATATCTTTCCCATTCTTCTCCACGTAGTCTTTGTTTAGTCTCTTCTGAATAATGTCTTGTAATTTCATTTATCTTTTTCTTTTTATTTCCCATCACAAGTTGCAAAATTGTTCCACTAAATTTTGACAAAATTTGAAAAGAATTCAATTTCAAAAGTTTTCCTTCTACAAAATGTGAATTATTTTGCAGCTTTCGAATTAATAAGATGAGGAAAACATATATTTATTTATATTTAATCATTATGAACCCAAAATGGCACCAAATAGGCCAACATAGGTTTCTATCGAAAGTCATCTCTAAATTTCTATCGAGTCAGATGACTTTCTATCGAAACTAGATTGCTAAATGGGTTAACTGACGCTAAATAAAGAAATTAATTTCAATCAAAAGTACACTTTCTATCAAAAGACCCTGAGTAAGGGCCATTTCCAGACTTTGACAAAATTCTAAAGTTTTCATGGCTTCAGGGCTTAATCGCAGGGCTCAAATGGAAGAATAGGGAGACATTCAATGAAAAATAGTAGAAAACAAAATTTTTTTTTTGAAAAATAATAGTATCCTTCGTCTTCAAGTCTACTTTCTATCAATATTTTCTTTGAAATTTGATAAATACACAACAATTTATAAGCTATGTATGTCAAAATTACGGTTTACTCAACTTCAAACATTCATAAAATATGCAATAATCATGATAATATCATCAAACCAATTGCATGCCATCCATATGGATGTTACAAAACTAAATTCAAAAGAAGAACATTGATATCTATTTTAGAAAAAAAAATTATGCTCTATGAAATCAATGTAACTCTTTGAAAATGATGTTTGCAACAACATAGAAGTTTTCGTGGGAGAAAAAAAAACATTCAAATCAATTCAAAAAAAAGAAAAAAATATATTTAGAATCTAGATAGAAAATCCTAAAAGACTCTAATTTACTTCATCTTATGATTTCAAACGGTTTCAGAACAATATGCATCCGAATCTGAAAGTGTTTTTCAAAATGTAGACTTCAGTGTCCGTTTAGGTTAAAAAGTGTAACCCACTATTGTGGGTTCACCCGATAGTGGTTTTTTTTTTCTTGTTTCATTTAGCATGGATATTTGGTGTGTATATCATTAAGGTTTAGTTAGACCCTCTTTTGCACCAAGGAGTGCCTCCTAGTGTGGTGGCCTCCTTGATGTTATTTCTTTATAATATTGGATACTTAGTGGCCCTTGAATGACCCATTTGATTCTTGTGTCCCTTTTGCAATGGTGCAACTAATTATTTTCTCCATACTATCTTGAGTGCCTATTGATTGGCTCCTAATTGAGAAATGAACACTGAATCGTGTGAGTGTTGTATTTGGATGTGAAATAAATTGAATAGATTCATGTGCATGTTTTTGATAAAGGTAAATACAGGTTTTGAATGGAACCCGAAACCATTTACATCTCAAGATAAAAGATAGACAACAACAACCTTTACAAACATCGAAATCTTGTTACACAAAAAAAATAAGGACCCTAGCCAACCCAAAAAGAAACCCAAAAGAGTTACAAACAGTAGCCAAAAAATAGTTTCCAGCACATCTACCAGAAAACTACCAGATATGTGAAATAAATTAAATAGATTCATGTGCATGTTATGTTGACATTGTTGTACATTTGTATTGAAATGCATTGCAAATCAAAATTGGTAATAATACATAATTGTATATTTGAAAATAAATTATCATAAGTGAAAAATGTGTAATAACATCATAATAGATAATTGGGGATATGATGTATCTACCCAATTTTCATTATCATTGCATTCATATGACTACATACATGATCCATTACCTTGTGGGTGAAGAATGTTTTGATTCAGTTGCATCGTGTCCATCTTGCATCGTGATCATGGTTTTGTGTTGTTCCTGTTAGATTAGGCTGAAAGCTAATCTCCCAAGAACACCTGCATGCAAGACTGTCACAAGAAGAAGCAAGAAGCAGAAGACAGAAGAACATCTATGGAGGCCAAAAAGCCAGAGACATCGTATGCAATAGAAAACAATATATTAACAATATGTTTCTATCAATTACAATGTGATGTGAAAGCTCTGTAAAGAAAACTAGGAGGTGAATCCTTATAAAAGGAATCACGAAACCCTAAAAGGGAAAACCTAAGGTTAGCTTAAGCAACTAGAGTGAATAGGTGAGTTAGTAATTAGATCATAATGATTTAATTAATAACCCGATAAACTATTACTCTAACACCCCCCCTTAAGATAAGCTTAGGGAGAAGCAAAACCTAGGAAACTACTGCAGAAAGCAGGAAAGATGGGTCCCGGCAACAAGGCCTGATCAGGTACCCAAGTACAAGAAATAAAATAGATGAAGGAAACTAAGCCTTCAATCTAGGGAAAGTCTTAAAGAGAGGAACAAGAATGAGAAAGAAGCAACTTCAAAGCATGTAGCTGTAAACTCTGTCAGAAGAGACTTCTGGAACCCCCACTGAAGTGCATGACCAGGTAGAGAAGACAATGTCTGAAGAGCTGATCAATCGAACCAGGAAGCAATAGAACCAACAGGTGAACCCCCCCATAATGCTGAACTGGGAGAGGTGACA
>MU227309.1:1873445-1885075 GCA_018584345.1 Thuja plicata
GGTAGAGAAGACAATGTCTGAAGAGCTGATCAATCGAACCAGGAAGCAATAGAACCAACAGGTGAACCCCCCCATAATGCTGAACTGGGAGAGGTGACAGGAACACTGAAATGTAATGCCAGAAACAGCTGCAGAAGAAAGAACCAGGAACACCAACAGTGCAACAAAAGTACAAATATAGGATAAAAGGCGATGTCACCGACACATAGCATGGGATAATGTCATGGAAGGTACGCTCACTTGACAAAGGTGGATGCGCCTAAAATGACATAAGCATCATAACCCCCCATGGCACTTTATAACACAGTGCAAGTACAAAAACCGTACAAGGTGTACAAGATCCCAGATATACAGAAGTAGGCACTTTATCTCAGTGCATTTACAGAAAAGAATGCAACAGAAGAAGCATACAAGCTCAAATTCAGAAAGAAGAGTGAGCCAGAAGTACAGTAGAAGAGATCCCAGTACCTGTAAATCCAAGCAATCCACCAGAGTGCATAAACTGCCAAACTCAGAGGAGAGAAAACTTGGAACAAAATTTGGAAAAAAAGACCCCTGCAACTGAATAGATCACTGAACCAACTTTTCGATGATATCTGGTTTGCCAAAAATGGAGTCCGGATGAGCCAGATATGACTCCCGGAAGGCAAAAACAAATATCAGACTTCAACAGAAAAAAACACTATCAAAATGGTAGAAACCAAAACCCTAACCTCCATCATTAGAAAGTGCTTGGAAAGAGATTTCCGACGGTATATGGAAGTCAGAAAAAGACCTCTGGATGCTCAAGATAGAGCGAAAACAGTCTCGGGGGGTCAGAAAGGCCTCAAAAAAAAAAATTTAAGCCCCTGGGGCTACACACAGACTGGCCCTCGGTCGCATGGCCCATGCAGGGGCTGAACCGGAGCCCTCGGTCACTAATAAGACCGACCGCTTAAGTAAAAAGGGGCAATGGCTAACAAATGGGCCGCCAGCGGAGCGGAGGCCGGGCGGGGGTCGGGCGGGGCAGTGTAGGGATGCTGGCGGGGCAGTGACTGCGGAGGGTGCAGAGAGTAGAGGGCCGGGAGGCGGCGGAGCTGGGCGGCGGGGGCCGCGGAGGGCGGCGGGGCCGAGGGCGCTGGGAGGCAAGCTGCAGGGGCAGCGGGGGCGGCTGGGGCCGCAGAGCAAAGGAGGGCGCCGCCGGCGGTGGTCGAGCCCCGGTGGGGCGGTGGTGGCAATTTGAAACCACTACGCACATTTTTAAAAATGCAAAAAAACCTTAAAAAACATTTTTTTTAATTTTTGTTTCTCAGTTTTCGTGCCCGTATGGCACTGGAAACCAAAATTTTTTTGCCTCGGGGCCAAGTTGTCCAAAATGGACAAACTTTATATGGATTCTGGGGTTTTTGGGCCTTCTAGATGCAACCATGAGGTCGGTTTTGGTACAAAGTGCCTCAAAAAACAAAGACCCCCCAGATCCAATAGAAGACACCGAAAGAACTTCTGAAACCCTCTGAAAAACCAAAGAAACCTTCAGCTTCTGATACACTTCCACAAAACACGAACAGCCAGCTGCAGGATGGCTCTGATACCATGTTAGATTAGGCTGAAAGCTAATCTCCCAAGAACACCTACATGCAAGACTGTCACAAGAAGAAGCAAGAAGCAGAAGATAGAAGAACATCTATGGAGGCCAAAAAGCCAGAGACATCGTATGCAACAGAAAACAATATATTAACAACATGTTTCTATCGATTACAATGTGATGTGAAAGCTCTGTAAAGAAAACTAAGAGATGAATCCTTATAAAAGGAATCATGAAAACCTAAAAGGGAAAACCTAAGGTTAGCTTAAGAAACTAGAGTGAATAGGTGAGTTAGTAATTAGATCATAATGATTTAATTAATAACCCGATAAACTATTACTCTAACAGTTCCTACCTTGCATAATGTACAAGTGTTCAAAGAATATTATGTATCATGTACCTATTTGGAATTATTGGCCATATCCTTGTGCTAACCCTGTATTGATAGTGCATAATCCATATTGTTAGATAAATTTTGCATTGTGGTAACATTGTGTTGATTTGGTAGTGTCTTTTGTCAATTTGTCCTTGTGGAATATATGTGGATCATTTTGTTGTAACTTGTGATAGAAATTAGTAATGTGGATATAAGTATGTGTGGTGGCCTCCTTGATGTTATTTCTTTATAATATTGGATACTTAGTGGCCCTTGAATGACCCATTTGATTCTTGTGTCCCTCTTGCGATGGTGCAACTAATTGTTTTCTCCATTCTATCTTGAGTGCCTATTGATTGGCTCCTAATTGAGAAATGAACACTGAATCGTGTGAGTGTTGTATTTGAATGTGAAATAAATTGAATAGTTTCATGTGCATGTTTTTGATAAAGGTACATACAAGTTTTGAATGGAACCTGAAACCATTTACATCTCAAGATAAAAGATAGACAACAACCCTTACAAACATTGAAATCTTGTTACACAACAAAAATAAGGACCCTAGCCAACCCAAAAAGAAACCCAAAAGAGTTACAAAGAGTAGCCAAAAAATAGTTTCCAGCACATCTACCAGAAAACTACCAGATATGTGAAATAAATTAAATAGATTCATGTGCATGTTATGTTGACATTGTTGTACATTTGTATTGAAATGCATTGCGAATAAAAATTGGTAATAATACATAATTGCATATTTGAAAATAAATTATCATAAGTGAAAAATGTGTAATAACATCATAATAGATAATTGGGGATATGATGTATCCACCCAATTTGCATTATCATTGCATTCATATGACTACATACATGATCCATTACCTTGTGGGTGAAGAATGTTTTTGATTCAGTTGCATCGTGTCCATCTTGCATCGTGATCATGGTTTTGTGTTGTTCCTAACTTGCATAATGTACAAGTGTTCAAAGAATATTATGTATCACGTACCTATTTCGAATTATTGGCCATATCCTTGTGCTAACCCTATATTGATAGTGCATAATCCATATTGTTAGATAAATTTTGCATTGTAGTAACATTGTGTTGATTTGGTAGTGTCTTTTGTCAATTTGTCCTTGTGGAATATATGTGGATCATTTTGTTGTAACTTGTGATAGAAATTAGTAATGTGGATAAAAGTATGTCTATTGTCCATGAAATTTTTAAGTGGTTAATTGTTAATCATTCTTTTTTATTTATCAACGTGAAAACACCCTTGTGTTGTAATCTATATGTAATCTAGTTTGGAAATCATGTGATCAAGTTGATCCCTACTAAGAGTAAGTGTGTATGATAATCCCCTTGTAAAAAGGTCAGAATATTCCTTGTGTTGGCCTTGAGTTGTGCTTATAAGCTAAGGTCAAATATGTGCATACTACCTTGCAACATTATTTGTATTTGTAAATCAAGCACTCTAAGTGATCATATTTAGTGTGTTAAGTGTACCTCACATGTGGATGTGCTAAAATTCCTCTTGCATAAGTACTTTTATAATGAAATGATTATATTTTATTAAAATTGTAAATATTTTCAAGTTGGGTCAAAAGCATAGTTGCATGGTTTAATATTTAGATGTTGCACGGAATTGAAATCATCAATTACTCATTTATTTGGTTTTTTTGGGTATGCTCTCTAATGAACCTAGAAGGTTGTATTCTTGGGTGTCATGTTTTAGTTACTCCCTCAAATGTGAGTACCCTTTGTCACTTATTTATGTGAAAGTATTCTATGTTTGATGAATCATTTTAGTTATTAACAACCATCATTGTGTTGTCTGTGATAGAATTGGATTTTTGAGTTTTCTTATGCTTGGTTTATTCATTGAAATCTTCTATCTATCTATTTTGTGACTACAACATTGTATATTGCATCCCTATGCAATTTCTTGCTAATGTCTAGGTCCTATTTTAGTGTTCATAGCCTTGTGCACCTAACATGCTTAATCCACCCTGATTCCATATCTAATTTTGGCTTTCTTTCTCCAAACAAAACCTTAGGTCTCAATTTTAGTCCATACTGGGGGGAACAGGCCGCTTAGGGTACCCTGCTCCTAGGACCGGGCCAATCAGGCTGCCCTACTCCTTGACGATTGGGCCCAAATTCAATCCTCTCAATGGTTACATTGTTTAAGTGGGAATTTCAAACCTCTTTCAGAATTCATCAATTTTTACACTTCAAAATAGTTTTACAAACTAGGATTCTCATATTTGATTGCAAACACAATCTCATCTTCACTCTTCTCATATTCATCATTGGTTACACCTTCGCTAGTAGCATAATAACACTTACTCTGATATTTAGGCCTAAATTTCTTAGACTTGTAATTGGGAATTTTATTCAGACATCTTGAAGCAATTCGACCAATCTTATTTCATGAAAAACATTTCAAAGGTAACTTTCCTTCATACTTATTAGCTCCGTTATGCAATCTCTTCACAATTAGGGCTTCAATCTCTTCAAGCTTTCTTTCTTCTTCCTCAATAACTTCCCATTCCTTAGCATATCTAGATACATACTTAGATGAACTTTCTCCAGGGTCATATCTTTCCTTATCCTTAGAAACAATAGCTTTAAATGCAGATTCAACTTTAGGAAGATTATCACCAAATTCTCTCATTTCAAAAATAGATAACTTACCAACCAATGTGTCTCTTGTTACAATTGTCACAGTCGTGATTTATTCAATAGTAGTAGCTTTGTGATTGTAAGCAAGAGGCAAGGATCTCAGTATCTTAGAAACAATTTCATTCTCCTCCAATATTCCACCAGCACATTTGATTCTACAAACAAATTTGGTCACCTTATGCACAAAGGAAGTAATATTCCCATCTTCAATACTTCATATTTTCCTTTCAAACTCTGCAACTTGACTTGTTTCACACATGCATCTCCTTCACGTCTCTAATTTTGTCCATATCTCATGTCTCCAGTTCCAAATCCAAGGGCTACGAATTATCCCGTTCCAGACAGCGACTTACGATGATGTAAAAGATTGACTAACTTACCAAAAGCTTCCTCGCCGATTGCCGATACCAAAAGCTTCCGTTTGACTAACTTACCAAAAGCTTCCCCGCCGAATTCCGTTTGACTAACTTACGAAAAGGTTCCCATTTGCTCTAAATACCTTTGCATCGCTATGTAAACAAAACAATAAATAATAGGCCTCAAGGAAACTAAAGCAAAGCTGTCTATGGAGTTCTCTCTGCAAGAATAGCTCAAATTCTGCGTGGGAATCCAAATAGCATTGATACTACCCATCTTCTCTGGAGAGTTGAACCCAAACAACCTCCTCATCTGTCAAAATTGGTGGCTTCTTTTTCTCATTTCGGCCATTATTTTCACTGGAATGCTCGTACTACTGACAGAAGAATGTGTTAGGCAGTTCAGAGAGGCCACTCATGTGCACATATTGCCAATATTCCAAAGGCCATTATCGTTTCAGGTGAATACGAACTTATACTTTTTGCATTTGAGAAAGCAGTGGAAAAATATGATACTCCTCTTTCTGTATATTGTCTTCTCTGCAGCGATCTTGAGAGCAACCTACGCCCTTCAAGGATTGTGCAACGACCGCGGATCCACGCCCACTTAATTAATATACAACAATGAATTAAAAGGTCAAAAATTAACATCTTTATTAATCAACTCTCAATGGTTTTTTTAATGTTTTTTTTACTAATTTGACCATCTACTTTAAGTGTGTGAAATGTTAATTATCTTTAGTTCAAACTTTACTTTAAATTTCTAAGTAGAAGAGTAGCTTCAACTCGAGGTTATATGGGCTCATCCTACCTTTCACACCTTCTAAGTGAATGCCAACGCATTAGATCACCAATTCTTCTAACCACAATAAAAAAAAATATATCAAATCA
Source organism: Thuja plicata (assembly GCA_018584345.1). Lineage (NCBI taxonomy): Eukaryota > Viridiplantae > Streptophyta > Pinopsida > Cupressales > Cupressaceae > Thuja > Thuja plicata. The sequence continues at coordinate 1,879,313 of MU227309.1, forward strand.
TTTATCTATACATTCAAACCTTGAAACCTTATGATTTTAACACACAATTAAGCCTCAAAACATCTCCACAATTTTAAAATTTGATCTTAGAAGTCTTATAATTTTCCCACTTCTACAAAATTAATAAAAAATCCATATGAATATCCACCACTTACATACTTGCTCAAATTAAAGATCTTCAGATAATTATCGCATCATTAAGTTACCATTTATATATTGTTGATATAAGTCTATCTAATAACCACATTACACACCCAATAAATAGGGATGACCTCTGATGATCAATACGAGACATGATATTAGTCCATCACAATGTTTAGGTGTACTTTTGAATTAACTAAAAAGGAATTTTAGCATTATTTTTATATTTTAGAACTATCTTTTCATTATTTTGAGTTTAATTGTATTTCTAATCAATCATGCCACAATATAAATTCCCATTTGTAATAATGATAGCCTCAAAGGGTCAACTCAAAAGTTTGAAATATTATAATATTCTAGAATGCGGAATAAGAATTGGAGAGTTATGAATGATTCTAGACAACCTTTAAGTGAATATTTTAATCTTTAGCATTACTCTCTATGATATGTATGAAAAAAAAAGACTCAACCAAAAGACCTTGTGTCATCTAATAAAAAATGATCAAAAATACATTTAGAACAAAAAATTGAAAGATTATGTATAACTACAAAACCTTGCACAACCCTAAAAAATTACTTAATATATAATCACGTGCTTATAACCTTCAACCTCCACCTCCACTTTATTGAATGATTTATTTACCTATAGATTACTCTTCCTTTTCCTCTTTACTTTATGCGTTCATCTACTATTAATACAAGAAGTCTTATGAAAATGTTAAAGAAATTATTCAAAAAAGAATAACTGGTAGATGAGAAGGTTGTTATCTTTCAATTCTCTAAATATATATTACCATTGGTATCTGAATTCTCACATTAAACTTATTGTTTTTCCATATAAACAGACTATATTTTTGGTGAGTATTTTTTTAATTAAAGACATCTTCAATAACTAATTTATATTTTTCTATAATATCAAATTAAATAAAAAACCATTAAATATGTTAGATGAGGAAGTTTTTATTGTTCATTTTTTAATTAAACACATCTGCAATAACTAATTTATATTTTTCTATAATATCAAAATAAACAAAACCCATTAAATATGTTGGATGAGGAGGTTTCTATTTTTCATTCCCTAGATAAAATAAATATTTTCATTGCTATTTAAATTCTCACCTAAAATGTAAAATTTTCCTATTAAAAAAATTCATATCTTTGGTGAGTTTTTCTAATTAAGTACATTGTTAATAACAAACTCAATTTGTGTGTATTAAAGTAAACAAAACTATATACTCCAATCTAATTTTTTTTTTCTATTGCATATCAGAGGATAAAAAAGAGTTACATCAGAGTATATGTCATATCAAAAAGAGTTACACGAGGACTGGATAGAAACCACAACCATATCAAAAAGGGGCTCAAAATATTACAATTACCATCATCATGGAGTGTTTCTTAGTAAAAGAGTTCTAACTATAAACTATAAAAACTATCCTAATCAGAAGGAACATCATGTTCCTCTATCCAATTCATTGGAGTCTGGGGGTACAACATTGTATGCAATGATCCCATGGGTTGGGAAGCTATCTATGTTCTCTGTTGCCATGTCACCTGTAGGTATGTTAGACTTCTTCACTTGGTGAATGAAGTCAGCCTGCTTACTATCAAATTGAGGTCCAGGTTTCATGGTTGTATAGCCATGTGCTATGTCCTTCTTACTGATGGTGGTCTCACCATCTCTTAGAATCTGAAGGAACTTACTCTCCTTCATATTTATGACAGCTGTAACCTACATGGAAATATCAAAATAGAAGAGTCTCCTTAGAGACTCAGTAAGATTCCTGCTCTTCTCTGCTAGAACATCATTATTGCGAGCCTTCCAAATAACCCACAATATAATAGAAGAAAGAATAGACCAAAAGACATTGCAATATTTTTTTTTGTTAATGCGTCCAGAAATGACATTAAGACTATCAAAGTGGGATTTGTATGTGAGGCCAAACATCTTCCAAATTTCAACTGCAAAGAAGCTTTCAAAAAAGACATGAAAAACGTATTCAAGTTGCTTGCAAATAGTGCACAAATTAGGATCCCCCCAGTTATATTGAAAGGGGGTTTATGTAGAAGGAGACGCCATAAAAAATAGATGATTTTGGGTTCAATAGGTCTAGTCTAGATGGAGGTGAAGTACTTATTCCAATCCGAGGAGGGGACATCAAGATGCCACTTGGAGTTAGCATGGGTGAGGATGTCTGGGTTCAGGGTGAGAATCTGGTATAAAAATTTAGTCTTGACTTGGTGAAGAGGGGTAGTGTCAAGCCAATTAATATGGGAGGAGTAGTTGTCAGGTGAACAACAATCATAAAGGGGTCCTAGGCTGTTAAGAGAAGCAAAGAGTATGGCATAAGTTCACATAAAATAAACAAAAACCTATTAAATATGTTAGATGAGGAAGTTTCAATTGTTCATTCCCCATATAAAATAAATATTATCATTGCTATTTAAATTCTCACGTAAAACATAAAATTTTCCTATAAAAAAAATTCATATCTTTGGTGAGTTTTTCTAATTAAATACATCGTTAATAACAAACTCAATTTGTGTGTGTGTATATATATATATGGGTAAACGTACGGAGTTGTGTCACACTTGAGGACCATTTGTCTTGTTTCGGTCGGACCCCTTTTGGCTGAAACATGTTCGGTCGTACATACGTGGCACACACACGGTGCCATGTGGCGTCGATGTGGTAGACGTGTTTCGGCCAAACCCATTCTGGCCGAAACGGGTTCGGTCGAACCATGGTTCGGCTGGAACCCTAAAAATTATATATAAGCTAAAAAATTGTTTGAGCAGGTCATTTGCACTTAGTGCCTTCCAAGAATTAAGGAGCGGAATAGGGGTACTTCGGCCGAAAATAGGTTAGTTTTTTTTTGTTTTTGTTTTTTTGTTTTTAAGTTTTGTTTAGTTAAATTAATGTAGTTGCACTATTATTTGATGTTTTTTTTTTTAATTTTTTAATTTTTAATTTTAGAAAATATACAATATTATTTTATGTAGATTTAATGTTTTTTTTTCAATTAAGATTATATGTTAGTTTCTTCGTTAATTAATTTAGTTTTATTACATTTGTTTCAAAACAATAGGAAAATATTAGAAAACAGTAGGAAAATGTTACAAAACAATAGGTTCATGTGTTACAAAGCATTAGGAAAATGTTATTTAGTTAATTAATTTATTTTTATTACATATGTTTCAAAACATTAGGAAAATATTACAGTATGTATAAAACCAACATGAAACTGAAACATAAATCAACATAAACTCTAACAAATTAACCTTAACATGAACCCTAAGAAAACCTTAGCAAAATGTTACAAAACATTAGAAAAATAAATTGTACAAGACATTAACTTATTATGTAACATTCATGTATTAAATATAACATTGTACCGTAACATATGAAACCCTAATATGAAACCAACATCTTGAACCCTAACATGAAACTGAAACATGAATTTTAACATAAACTTTAACATGTGAACCCTAACACATGAAACCCTAACCATATTGATCCCTAACAGAAACTTAAGATGAAACTGAAACATAAATCAACATAAACCTTAATGTGCTAAATTGATTTTTTTTTCGAACATACATATACATTCAAGTGTTTTTTAAAATCTATTTTATCTATCACGTGACATGGCATTAGGTAGAAACTAACATGAAACTGGAACATGTTAACCAACATAAACCCTAACACTAAACAAACATATATGAACCCTCACCATAAACTTAAACCCTAACATGTTCGACCAACACATGAACCCTGACCTTCAACTAGAACATGCTAGAAACCAACATGAACGGGCTAACCACAAACAAATTAATCCTAAACCTAATTGATAAATAAACCAAGTTGATCCCTAATCCTAAATCTAAACATGAAACATTATTTTACATTCAACTCGACTAGTTGTAAACCTACAGACAAAATTGATCCATAACTCAAAACCTCTTTTCGTTAGAAAATATATGCACGGGTATGTATATATATGATTTTAAATCATTTTTTATTTCAAATGTATATGCATTCAAGTGTATTCTATTTTATTTATTTGTAATGTACATGTGTTTAAAATCTTATAATTAAATTAGAATTGGACCATGTACATGTGCAGCTTGATCTAGACATATATTCTTCTTTATACTTTCGAGCATATATACATCTATTTTTTCTATCACATGGCATTGGGTATAGGGAAATCGCCTGTAGATTCTGGAGATGCCAGTGTATAGGGGGGTCATAGTTCCCGACCAACTGATTCTAGAGAGGACAGAGAGGATTTATTTTCCAGTACCATAGCTCAATTGACACGAGCTATTGAGGATCTCGATTAGGGTATATCCATTCATCCACCACCCTCCCTAATAGGGATAGGGTGAAGGTCATTAGAGAGGACCTAGTTCATATGATTGATACAGTTTAATCATACAACCCTTATGATAGTATATCTATTGATACATTCTATACTTCTCTCTCCCGCAGTATTACTGGCATTGTTAAGTATAGACAGATTGATTCAGAGGTCTCCACCGCTATGGTGAAGACCATGTTTCCTTTTTACCGAGATGAAGCACAGGTTAGAGGCTATATGACTACGCGGTGTGAGGATGACCTTGTTGGACCATTTGTATATCCTTGATGGTTGGCTGCTCATCATAGGTGGCCCCAGAAGGATAAGGTTCCACTATATTTCTGCAAATAATTGTTTGAAGAATTTCATTTGCATTGTGATCTTGATTACATAGATTTTCTTGGTTATGCTGGGTAGGGGATGGGGAGATTATTGGATAGATTCAGAGGGCCTAATGCCCCAGTGTCCGCTAATAAGCGGGCAAGGGTGGGTCCAAACCTTTTGGTCGTACCAAAAGGTTTGGAAATGGAAGCTGCAAGACAGACTATACCTGATCACAGTATGAGGACAGATGTATTTTCTAGTATCACGAGTATCATGACACAAGTTCATGAGATGTCATTTGATCATTTAGGGAGATACATGTTGCGTTCCCATTCTGGCATTCCTCCACCTACACAGGTTGCATCCTCTACTGATGATCCATACAGTATAGTAGATATACCATCTCCCTTTGAGGTTGCAGCTATATCAGATTTGGACCAATTCTGTCGTACATGCGTATATTTATCCAGTGATCTACTTTGCGCATATCAAGCTATACAAATTACTGTTGGGGTTCCTCTCAAGGATGTCCCAGCATTTATCCCTACCATTCTCAGCAGATCTACTGGATCAGGTTCTCAAGGTGCACAGAGACAGGAGGCCGATATTCCTGCACCACATATAGCTCCTCAGCAGACTATAGTTGGTGAGGATGCACCTCAGCAGACTACTGTTGGTGAGGATGCACCTCACCAGTTTACCCAGGCCACTTCATCATGTCCAGTTCATCAATTTTTTTCTAGCTTGCTTACAGATGACCAGATTGATCCCTCACATTTGTCCTTGCATGATTCAGACTTACATGATTCAGAGTTGAGCGAGATCGGGAGAGCACTACATGCTACTACGGTATATATTTATTTAAATTTTGACGTATTTATAAAACTTACACATGTAAATGACATAAATAATTTGAATTAAAATTCTGATATAT
>MU227309.1:1888394-1901300 GCA_018584345.1 Thuja plicata
GAAGCTCTGATTGAGGGGAGAATGTATAGTTCTCAAAGAAATCTACAACTGAAAGAATACAACCAGGTGGAAAACAATTTTTTGAATCACGAAACTGTTTAGCTTGCCATCTTGCACCATGACAATGCTGGATATGTGGATAAATGATAGTACAAAATCTGGTCATAAACTCAAGGTAGGGAAATTCACTCTCCTTCAATACAATTTTTTTGGATTCATCTCCACTCTTAGTTTGGTATGTCTCATATTCAAATATCTTCCACAAAACTAGTGTTCAAACATTAATATTCTCAATTTGCAATGGAAATTTATGTAAATCTCCACAATCACTGCATGCATTCTTTATACATTGTACTTTGAACTCATCTAAATCTTCTGATTTATCACATAATATAGACTTCACAAATTGTGTCGTACTTGCAGGGATGAGCATATCTGAATTAAGTACTGCCATAACCTTTTTATATGATTGCAAATAATGATGAAACTCAACATGATCTTGGCAACAACAAGTTTCATGTACCTTATTTATGCGTACAAAGAAAGGGCACAACCTCTCAAATATTCTTTGACATATTTTCACATTTGAAAATTCTTTTTTGAATGCTTCAAACAATTCTCTTTGTGTTGTATCTATAAAATGTTTTGGATGTACAATTTTCATACCAGTCTCTTCATCTTTCATCTGTATAGTATCCCTTCTATTAGAAGAAACATGAGAGTGAGCGGTCCAATATTCAATGACCTATCTTTTTAAATCTTCATAAATTTTATCTTTTCGAGGAAGTCTACAAATATTAACCCAATTCTTTTGAATATTTTCATCTAACATATTTCTCTTCCTGATATATCTTTGAACATTTCTTCTAGATACATTCAGTAAATCAGAAATTGCATGTACTTATTTTCTCTATGTCAACCTCCTACTAGATAAAGTAGTCATTAATGCTCTACATGCAATACTTAAATCAACTCCTCGACTTGAGTTGTTAATGTCATTCAATGCATCCTGCAAATTTTCAACTATTGTTCGATTTACATTGTCTCTTGAGTTTCTCTTGTTATCAACACCTAACAACTCCAAAACAGGAGTCATTTCTTTTTTCCTGAATAACCTAGCAAATAATTGTGTTTTTCCAATCAGACATTTATTTTGAAAATATTCATCCCAAATCTTTTTGCATTGTTTTTTTATTGTGCTTTCAGGTACCAATTCGTCAGATGAAAATTGACTAAAAAATGAATCGTCATCCATCTCCATCAAATTGACTGTGTCAAAAGATATATTTCCATCAATTGGTTCCCCTACTTGAATTGGATCTTCTTGGACTTCAACAGGTTCATCTGCGTTACGTTTTGTATGACCTTTCATTTTTTCATCGCTTATTCGATCATATTTTTTTGCTCTGTTTCTTTTATTCCCCATTGCACAATTTGTTCAAATTGAGAGCTTCAATTCACTTGCATACACAAAACCATATACAATTGATAAAAAATTCAAACATAATATTGATAATTTCATAATTTAATATTGAACAATGCTTTCATTAAAAACACAAATAAATCTCAAAAAACTATAAAAAAAAACTTGCAAATAAGAAAAACCTCCTTGATAATTTTAAAACCCAAAAATACGCTTTTAAAACAATTATAAAAATGATTTTAGTATAAAAACCTTTTTTAAGTTGAAATAATCAATTTTTGTTTTTAAATTTTTTTTTATAAAAAATTATTTATATCAACTTTAAGGGTCGTGGTTATCCACGCAACCATGTTTAGTCGGCCCATGTTTTGGCCGGACCCATTTCGGCTAGACTTGTTTCGGCCGGACCCACCTATGTGGCATCCCATGTGGCAGCCAAATAAGCAAAAAAAATGAAAACTTGAAACATGTCATTTCTAGGGCTTATTTGTCCACCAAAATTGAATTGTTCTTAAAATCTAAAAATTCCCCTTTGTAGAGCTCCAAATCTAGCTTATGGTCATATAATTTTTATATTATTTTGATTAAATATAATATATTATAAGTTAAAGAAACTGCAAGTAGGTATTTTAACATTGAAGAACATGCTCGTTCGAAAAAAGATTAAAAAAAAATAGCAAATCATGTCAAAAAAATTTAAAACTTATATTTAACACTAGAGGAGAGAGTCCTCTTCAAGAATATATATGTTTTTTTGTATTTGGTGTAGATTTTCTAGGGCAAATTAAGTGGGAGTTAAAAACTGCTAATTTCGGGTAACGCCGACTTTGAATAGTTATAACAGACAAAATATATACCAAAAACTAATCTTTCTTTTTTTTCTGCACTAGCTATACATGTCATCTAAAACATATTTTGAAATCAGAGGAAAAAAAGATTATTTACATATATTTTGTTGGTGGGAACTAAACCCTCGATTTTTAGCATTTTTCAACATTTAAAAATAGACTTCAAAAATTTAAAAACTATGTCAATTATTATTCAAAAAATTTAAAAAAATTATAGGCATAAACTAAATCAAATTTTACACATTTCATTAGTTTACATCATTTTCAAATTCTAAACACAAATACCAATTTCATGTCGTTCAAGTTTAACTACTTTGCATGCCGTGGTCCTCTTCCTTTGTAAAAGTGTGACACAGGTTTGTACTTTTACCCATATATATATATATATATATATATATATATATATATATATATATAGTCCAATCATATTTATATAGAATAACTTGTATTAAAAAAGTTAATTCTAGAGAATTTTTAGATGGAAAGAGGTGTGAAGATAAAGAGATTTAGAAAATAAAATTGTGACCTTTGCTAGTGTTACCCTTTTTCAAAATTTATCACCACCCTTATACATCACTACATGTCTTTGGTGTAGGAAAGATTTATCGCTTTTGTATTTAGTGTGGGTTTTTAATATCCCCTTATATATTTCATCTTATCTTAAGGGATTAAGCTCATCCATTTTCGCTCTGCTAGGGTTTTATGCGTATGGTGTCCTATCTGTGTCTTTTCTCTGAGCTTTCCATCTGTCATACCGCATTTAGTGCGGGATCTTTGCATTAGGGTTAGCTTTTAGTATGGCTCCGGCCAACTTTAGCCCAGCAGTTGTTGTTGGTGCCTGAGTTGAAGCTTTGGAAAGCCATGGTGCCTCCTCTGAACAAACGTCCTCAAAAGTTTGTCCCGAAGGTCTTCCATGAGGTAGCCTTGATATTGTTCTTAATCTGCAATAATTTTATACTACATGTGAATGGTTAGAAAAGTACACTCTGATTGGATATTTTGTGGATCGTACTCCTCCTGAAAGTATCCTCAAAGATTGGGTTAACAAGAGCTAGACCCCTCATGGGGTTTTCCTTGACGGTGTGAAAAACCTTAGCAAAGGTTTTTTTCTTTTCCATTTTTCTAACCCTTCTCAGGTGGAAGCAGTTTTTAATAGTGGACCCTAGACTGTTAGGTCTTCCCTACTTTTTTTCTAGAGATGGTCTCGAGACTTCACCATCTCAGACGACAAGAAACTTAGGGTTCCTATTTGGGTCAAATTTCTTGGTCTCCCCTTGCCATGCTAGCCATTCATTGAGTCCATTGCTAAAACCCTTGGTAAGGTCACTGTCATGGAACATGACAAATTTTTCAATGCCCGTCCCCAGAAGCGGGTCTGTGTTGAGGTCGACCTTTCTAGAGACCTCAAAGACACTATTGAAATCTAGATTGGTGCCCTCACCATTTCTCCAAAAGTGCTCTATTTGAACCTACCCAACACCTGCTATCAGTGTCAATTGGTAGAACACAAGATTAAGGATTTCTTGTTAGCAACCCCTCGGGTTAAGACACCACCAAAGGAAGCAACGACCAAGACTAAGGAAGCCAGAAAAAAAGAAGAATGGACTACAGTTTCATGAAAAGGCAAGAATGCTTCAAGTTCCAAGGCGACACATGCTACTTTCGCTATGGTATCACCTTCAGAACCCTTAGCTGGTAAATCTCCTTCCAGTGATTTACCACCACCGCTTGTTTCAAACCCTGTTATCCAGGGGAAAAGCACTGCCGCGAAGCCTTCCACTCCCAAAGTGGTGCTCGCACTGCTAGTGGATTCTTCAATTTTTTCCTGGTCTTTGCGTCAGTCTCATAGTCCTGATGGATACATGGATGACCCAGATAAAAGGTGGTTTACCTCTTCTAGAGAAGTACTCCCCAGCTTTGCCTCTGTACCAGCCTTCTTGCAGAATTGCTTCTCCTCTCTTGGGGACAAGGATGCCATGCAAGAGTTTTTATGAATTTTTTTTCATGGAATGTGCAAGGTCTAACTGACCTCTCCAGAAAGTACTATGTGTGGGATACCCGACGTAGACTTCACAGTCTGGACTTGTTATATTTACTGGAGGTTAAGATCTCTGGGTTTCTTCTTAACTCTTCCTATCGTGTCATATGGCCGGATGACCTTTTTTTTCTTCTCAGCATGAAGCTGGTAAAGGTGGTGTTATTACTATTTTGACACCTCACCTTCATTCTTCTGTTATTGCTCATGGTTATGATCCAATGCAGTGTGTCACCTGGATTTTTCTTTCTTTTCACAATCATTTTTCTAGTGTCATTAATGTTTACGCCCCCAATGATGCTGTTGAAAGATCTCAACTTTGGCGCTGGCTGGCATACAATCTACCTCCTGTCACTTGGGTTATGTGTGGGGATTTTAATATGGTTGAGCTGGCCTCTAACAAGGAAGGAATTACACCTTTTCGATGGACAGCTGGAGAGAGAGAAGCTTGGTATCACATGCAAAATAAATTGGGCCTTTTTGATCCCAATGCTAACCGCCGCCAGTAGGGTGGGGTTTGGCATACTTGGTCCAATTTCAGAGTTGGCTCTAACCGTATATTTAAGAGGCTTGATCAGGCTATGATAATGGCTCAATCTTTTTTCTCTTTTTTTGAAGATCAAGGCCTACCTGTCATTCCTCTGACATATGTTACCTTGTCAGACCACTTCCCCATTTCTTTCTCCATCACTTGGCAGTTTTCTCCCAGAAGGGCTATCCAAACGCAATTTTATCTCAACATGCCTGTGTTGATGTAGACTTCCACTATTGCTCACATTCTTCAAGTCTAGAATTTAGAGCCTCGACCCCACACTCATCTTGGTTGGATTCAATGGTGGAATGATGCCATTACCCGCACTGCTAGATTTCTTCGCATTTATGGTCGGCAGTTAGCTTGTTACAGAAAGCATGCCTATGAAGCTAACACTAAGGCTCTTCGCAATGCTGATAATTTTCTTGCCTTGAATCCCTTTGATTCTACTCTCCAGCTTGACCTGGCCCAACTCTGTCATGAGAAATAGATTGCAGATGCCTATGCTTCTCATGGAGCTCAAATCAAAGCTCGCCTCCACTGGTTGGAGGTGGGAAATAAAGCCTCTAAAGAGTTTTTTGATGCTCTCAAAGCCCATCACACCAATGCTAGTATTCAAAAGATTAAGCAAGGATCTGACACACTTACGGAACTTCTGGCCATTCTGCAAGCTTTTGTTCAACACTATGAACAAGTGTTTGCCTCATAGGGTAATTCTGTGGCACAGGAAGAGGCTCTAAAGGCTTGTATTACTGTTACTCCAAACTTCTTAGCAGTCGAGCAGCATGCCTTTTGTGAGCAATTGCTTACCATCTTTGACCTCATAGAAGCAGCTTTCTCTATGGCCAATGATAAATCTCCAGGATGCGATGGCTTCCCCTGTGAGTTCTACAAGCATCTCTGGGATGTTGTTGGTCCTGACCTGCACAAAGCCTATCTCGAGGCCTTTCACAATAAAAGTTTGGGCACTTTCATTAATATAGAAAATATCAAATTCATACCTAAATTTGGTGATCTGGAGGATATCTACAATTGGAGGCCCATCACCCTGTTGAATGTCTCCTACAAGATAATTGCCAAAGCTTTAGCGCTTAAAATTAGACATCTCCTTCCTCTTATTGTCCGCCCTGAGAAAACTGGTTTTATTAAGTCTACGTACATTCTTGACAACATTATTGTTGTCTGGAAAGGGATGGAATGGGCTCGCCACTCTAAGAAGGCTACCTTGTTTCTCAAAATTGATTTTGCTAAAGCATATGACTGCATTGAAATGCCCTTTATTCTTGTTATGCTTCAAGCTCTTGGCTTTGGTCCCCAATTTTTACAGTCTATAGAAATTCTTTTTGGCGATGCATCTGCTTGCATTACCATCAATGGGTCCCAATCTGATACTTTTGGGCTTTTTTGATCCATCCAGCAAGGTTGTCTGCTGGCTCCTACCTTATATGTGCTTGCTACTGAAGGCTTTGAATACTTTCTTGCCAACTGTGTCTCCTCTAGTTTAGTTCATGGCATTTCTCTTCTGGATTCTTCTTCCCAGCTTGTTAATGGCCACTTTGCTGATGAATCCTTTCTCACTCTTATTAAGGATGAGGAGAACATATCCAATGCCTTGCGGTGCTTGGGCACCTTTTGTCAAGCCTCTGGATCTGCTATTCAATGGTCTAAAACCCTTTGCTTCAGACAGTCTTTTCTTCCAGCCCCTACGTGGCTTAACAATTTTGGCTGGAAATGGGTTCGGCATGGGGAAGTCTTTCATCTCCTGGGCATTCCCTTTGCTTTCCATGGTTCCTCTGTGAATTTATGGAATGTTGTGCTTACCAAGATTGAAAAAAAGCTACAATATTGGATCTGCAAGCCTCTTTCCCTTGCTGGAAAGTTTTAGATTTGTTCCAAAGTTTTGGCTGCTACTCATGTCTACTACTCCTCCTGTTGGGCTCCCTCAAAGGCTTCTTACTTCAAGCTAGATTGTTTACTCTGAGATTTTCTTTGGGCCTCTGGTGCTGACGGCCATGGTTTTCATAGAGTTTCCTGGGAGTTCTGTTGCCTTCCACAGGACTCTAGCGGCCTTGGCCTTCTCTCCACTTAGAAGAAGGGACAGGCTCTCTGTGTGAAGTGGATTATCCATGCTCTTACTGGTAATGAGGCCTGGAAAATTCTTGTTCAACACTGCATTTCCTCGGGTTTCCCTATTCATAGGCCGGCCTAGAAGGGCATCGGTCTCCAGACCTTACTCACTATGAAAGAACCTGTTCACATTCAGGGTACCTTCATCATCAAGAGAATTTGGAAAGCTTGGGAAGATTTTAAGCCTTGGCTCCGATGGGATGGTGATGCCTTTTGAAATGGTCTTTCTTTCAATCAATAGAGCCTCTAGTGGTCTCCGTTGTTTTCTATTCAAGGCATCCCTTTGGCCAAGACTCAAGGGACTAGTGCTTTGCATTTTTTCAAATGGGGCATCTGGACTCCCAAGGACCTTTTCTCTAGAGCCGCTATGGGTCTCCGATCATGGGAGGATATGCAGGTGCAGTATCGTTTGGCTCGTTCTGATCGCCACACCTTTGATCTTTTGGTCTCTGTGATTCTTGCCAACCTGCTTCATAAAATTGGCATTCATTCTGTCAAGCCTTGGTGGAAGGATTGGAAATGGTATCCTACCATCCCTTTTAGAAATTTTAAGCCATGGCTGGGCTATAGGTGGTTATCTCCTCATCTTCTGATGGTGGATACCCTTAATCAGAGATGGCATCTGCATTCCTCCACAGCTCACTGGAACTCTCGCTTTCAAACCATCTGGGCTGTCATTACGGAGCCTATGATGGCTCTTTTTGTGTGGTTCCTACTTTTTCAAGGGCTCCCTGTTGGCCCTAGGCTCAAACATCTGGGTGTTCAAGACCCTCATTGTCCCTTCTGTAGTCACCCTGAATCTTTTTTGCACATCTTCTGGTTTTGTAGGAGAGCTCAACAGTATTGGCAGTGGATTCATGATTTCTTCAAACCTTTTCAGCCTGATCCTTTCTCTTGGCACATGATTATCTTAGGAGATTCCCCTAGACTTCCCTCCAAGCTTACCCAGATTTGGCATACTTTCAAGATGGAGATTTTGTTTGCATTATGGAAAGATAGGAATGATGTTATTTTTTCACACAGCTTTTTTAATACAAATGTTGCTCTGTATAACAAGGCTTGCATTTGTAATAATGTTATGATGTAGATTCAAGTTCAGGCCAATAAAGTGGCTCTCAAAGTGGCTCACCTGCAGGAGCTGCTCAATCATTGGGGCAATGCTCCCTATACTATTTCAGGGGTCCTCCTTACTCCCTCTCTACTGAAGGCAATCCTCCCAGAGGCCACCTCCATGGGTGCAGCTCCTCGGCGCACCGCTCGCACACTCCGTGTTCGTAGGTGCCTCGCCACAACTCCCCGAGAGGTGGCAGTGACGATTGGCGGCACCGCTCAGCTTCTCTGCCTCACCGTCCTTCTAGGTGGTCTCCAGCACCACCTCAATCTGCTCCTCCTGATGCTCCTAGTCATCGTTGTGGCTTTGTTTTGCCTCCCGCCACCTCCTCCAAGTTTCCCCGCCTGGCGTTGGCCATTTTTCCGCCTAGAGCTGAAGAGAAAGAAAAAGAAGAAGCTGAAGATGATGGGTGGTCGCTTCTCAACCCTCCTCCTAACCCCAATAATGTGTGGGGTTCTGATGATAAAGATCTTCCTCCTTCTGCCACTGCTATTGCTTCTTAATGGCTATATGCCTATTTTTTTTAATGAATAGTTGTGCTTTGTATCCGACTTGGCCATGTGAACTTTGTGGGGTGATTCTTATGTCCCCCGACCCCTTTTTTGTGGATATGTAACTTTGATATTTTACTAATTGAAAAGGCACTATTCATAAAAAAAAAAATATTCCCTTATATGGCCTTAGATTATATCAACCCAATAATTTATGTTTGTGTTGTAGGATATACATCCTTGAGAAATGATACCACCAAAAAGGATTCCCTAAATTTGATTCTAAAAATCTACCATGAGATAATCCTTTTGATCATCTTAAAGATTTGGAGTTATGCATGCCTAAATTTGATCATAATTCTTGTTAATGATTAAAAAATGTCAATTTGATAATTTCATGTAATGTATCTTCTATATATCATGTGTATGAGATAAATGTTGGGTATAAGAGTCCTATAGTTGTTTATTTACCTCTACATTTGTGAATGATGATACTCATGTGAGAATCTTGCTCTATATATTCTATTTTTTTGTTGATTTTTAAATAATGTATTATGCAAATTTTAGAGTGTGGGGTTTTTCTCTAGAAAATATTTTCCCCACATAAATCACTATGTTGATATATTCATGTTATGTATGATGAAATTACTTGGAGACTGAGAAAGGGGTGAATCAATCTCTATCAAAACTTAATATTTTAACTCAATTCCAAAACACAACTTTAATAAACAACAATGGAAGATAAAGAAATTGACACCAATACACAAGAGAACAACATATTTACATTGAAAGCCCAAAGAGGGAAAAACCATAGTGAGAACTATGTCACAATATATGAACAAGCATTACAATTTGTTTTGAGGTTCATCACCTAAGGAAGCTCACTAAGTTAATCTAGGAATGACTTGCAACCAAGATTAACTTAGGGAAACATACAAAGAAGGATCCATTGAGGAGACTCACTATCTTATCATAGGATAAATGAAATTATGAAAATATATAATGTATAATCCTTTAGGTCACTTCTTTCAATAATATCCTTGAAATATAGTTGTCATTGGCTCAATGCCTCAAACAACTATTAAACATTTTGGCTTTAAAAATTATACTACATATCTATTGCCTAAATTTCACATTTCTCACAATCTACACACTCCACTCACACTTTTGAAATTAATTTGATCCTCTATATATACATCCTATAAGAAAGAAAAACATCAATTATTTTAGCATAAGGTAATGGCCTTAACATGTTAGCCACAAAAAACATATTATGGTGGAAACGGTCCATACAAGGAGATAGAGTGGACCTAAAAAATCTTCACACATCTTCCTATGTAGTAAAAAAATATTAATTACACTAGCACACATCTTCCAAGGTTGACAAGAGGGAAATATATAGATGAAACTTATAAAACATTACTAGCTGGACCAAAACAACATCTAATTGAATTTACACAATTGGCATAACACCCTGATTTAGCAGGGCCTATGTCAATTCATTACAATCTCCAATGCTAGTACAAAACCCCAAATTCATTGAAAAATAAAGAACAGAGATTGTGTCATCCACACATGCACAAATTACACAAAAAAATCAACTCCAAACAAAATGTTGAACCATAAACATGAACCATTGTCATGCAGACCACATTGAGGAATTCTACGAACCCTCAAAAACAACTCCACACACTTCTTTTGTACTTTCATGCCAAAACAAGTTGGTGCAACCAACCCGATACATAGTTCTTCATACTTGGAAGACCAGTAAACAAATTCATGGAATAGAACATAATTAAACATACTTGTGGTACATTTCATCACCTTAAATTTAAATTGATACACTAAAAAAATACTATAATAATTTTCATGGTAAGCCACATTAGTCAAAACATCAATACATAGAGAAATGCAGAATTTCCCAACAATATTTGTGGCAATGCTAGGGACCTAAAAAGATAGATGTGTGACATCCATAGTTCACTAAATATAAATTCCAAATGAAACCCCATATAATTCAATGTGGAGGAAATTAGAGCATTCGTATAAACATTGTTCAAACCACTTTCCTAAATTTTTACATTTCATGAACCTGCAAGGATATGAACATCCTTGAAAGACCATTTGTTTAGTAAGGAGTAATAGGAGAAATAGAACAACAACCTGTAGTATGCACAAAACCATCATCATTATATGTACTTCCAAAAAAATCATTTCTTCTTAGGAGCAATCAGGCTACCCCCAAAAAATCATTTCTTCTTAAGAACAATCAGGCTACCCCACATGTTCTCCAAATGGGATTTCCACTGGGAGTGAGTGAGATCTAGAGACCAATATATGTTAAGGTGCTCAATGATGCTAATGTTATCAACAAGAAGGGATTACATATCCTTATCTTTGATGGTAGGAAGAGGGGCATCATTGGGCTAGTGAAGGGAGAGGAATATCAACTCAAACCATTTATGTCTACCCTGGCAATAGCATATATTAGGAGAGTTATGATCATGTACTGAAATTATAGTGGGAAGCCAAGTCCATCCAATATAATGAATATAAATTCACATTCAATATTTTCATAAGCCTTCTCACAGTTAATTGACATCATACATGCCTGCTTATGTGAGTTGTTAGCCCAAATCATTGACTCATAACAAGTTATCATATTTTCTAATATATACCTTTTGTAATGCCTCGCTAGGGAACCCAAGAGAAATAACCTATAACAAGTAACTAAGTTTACAGAATAATCTTTTTTTATAAAGTTTACATTCAAGATGATTAACTAAGTGAAAGCACATACAATGAAACACAAAACATGATCAGAAAGTAAACTCAACAAGGATACAATTCTCAAGGGTTCCATAATGTAAGAATTACTCATAAATTAATTAAAGATTAAATATAAATATTACAAGGTACAACATGATTAATAAGTCCATCAATTGATAAATAATGATACGGTTACATTTGATACCACAAGGTATATCCTAGAAATGACATCCACTGCACAAGTCATAGGGTATGCAATAATAATTAAACATGAATTACAATTCATTAATCCATGAATAGCATAACTGAAATACATATACATGATATGATAAACAACTTTAAGAAAGATATGAGCATATCTCCTAAAATGTCACAACGAAGAACAACTGCTACAAGGTCACCAACAATGGTACAAGGACGTCAAGGTCTCCAATGGTAAAGAGGATCACTACCACTCATCCTCATGGCACATAAATGGTCCACTCCCACTGTGCTGAGGAGATAAAAATAGATCCCAATTGGTTTACAAACCAGTCATAGTAGGACATTGCAAGGGATCTAGAAAGCTCTCTATCACAAGGTACATATTTCCAACTAAACAGGTAAAGACCTATAAACCCAGAGGCAACTGACTCACGTAAGAATTTAGACATGAATATGGGTAAGTGTCATCACACGAGTCAACTCTAAGGTGACCTAGGCAGTCTCACTGGACCCCTGGCCCCCTAGTGACTCTATACGGTATTAGTAACCTCTCGTACAAACAAGGGTACTAACTATGCAAGATCAAATCAGGCATCTTCTCCCACTCCCATCTTAGTCTATCAAAGCACTCAAGGCATGGGTGAGGAATATAGACGTCTTATTATTTCATTTTCAACCCCGTAGTGTATTAGGTTATCACTTATTAAGTAACTTAAAATGAGTTACCTTGGCAACCTCTTAGGGTCCCGACCCTCATTGCAAGCCACTCCCCCTAGATACTAGATTACCTACCCTAAACTGAGTTATTATTAATCTCAAAAGTACCGTATAGATACCACAGTCAAAACAATAGTTCCACATAAGGCTAACAGGGACACACATTGGTTTCTGAACAAAAACATCAAGTACGAACCCATACTTGCAAAAATACTAACACACAAACTTAAGGTAACCAGTTGGGGAAGAAACTCAAATAGGTACCAATCGCAAAGCAAAATAGAAAATGTAACGACATCATTCACACCCCTAGCCTCTGGTACATTTTCCCTAAAAGTTGACGTAGTTTCCCAACAACCCAAAGGAATAATACATTTAAAAGGGGAAAATACACGACAATCAGCAATAGAAATTAAAACATTAACTACTAATTAATAAGTCTAATTAATTAATAATTAACGTAATAATTTGTTATGATACTAATTAATATTAGATTAACTAAAATTAAAAGTAAGTTCCTAAAAAAGGTACAAGTTTAAAACACTTATAGTGTATTCTAACATTAAGTAATATTAATATTAAAATCAACTAAGTCATTCTTTAAAACTAATAAAAAATTAAAACATATATATATATATATATATATATA
>MU227310.1:18450-36804 GCA_018584345.1 Thuja plicata
CCATGCTAGTTCATTGTTTTCATTTCATGTTTTAAAGCTAGATTGTATGCTTTTTCACATTTTTAGTTTAAATTCGAATCAAATCCTTCATACTAGAATAGTATTGGTCACTGATTTGAAGCATATTATGAGGGCTAAATACGCAACTGATTACACTCTTTCTAGTTAGAAGGCAATAGGCCGATATTAGTGGTTTTTAACGTTTTGACTAACCATTTGAACTAATGCAATGACCTATTGAGTGTTTGTGTTGTTTTCAACAGGTACCCATTTACACACACACAATTTCTTTGTGCATTGATTTGTTTTTTCACATGGTTATCTCTCTTCCTTTGACATCAACGACAAAGCATCAATGTCAGCACATGTATGCACAATCTCAAACAATCTTCCAATAATTTTAAATTGTATGAAAATACTTGGATTCAATAATTGTAATAAAAAGGAACTAAATAATTGTAAGAAAGTCATTATTCTTTTTAACCAACTAATCATTAGAGTTGAATGTCAAGACAATAACTTGTATCTAGTTGGTATAGAGAGGCTTTCATGTTATAGTTAGACTCTTAAAATTAAGCCATTTTCTATGTGGAAAGAATATTTATATTAAAGTACGAGATGATTTTCCAATATAAGATACATCTAGACATATTTTACATAATTTTTTAAAATTTATATATGTTAGTTTCCATTCACATATCTCACATTTGATATTATCAATACATACAAATTAATAAATACATATAAATATCTAATTTTAACAAGATTATTATAATAAACACCTCAATAAGGTGGGAAATAAGATAAAAACATAAGTTAGAATGGAGATGAGAGACTAGAGCATATTGGGGACAACTAGGGCTTCTACTTTTTTTGATGCTAGAGAGGACGATGAAGATGATGCAGATGTGGATGGAGTTGCATGGCGAGTTGGTGTTTTCTTGGATTTGTAGGGGCATTGCCCACTTTTATCTTCGTGTCATGTTGCCAATGTTTATTTGCAGATGCAATGGTTTCTAGAAGTAGGGCTTATGCCTGCCTTTTTGGAGATCCGTCCCTAGATCTTGTTTGGGTCGTCCATTTTAGGTGATCTGGATGTATGTTTCATAGAGCTTAAGCATTTTCTGAGGATCTTTAGAGTCTTTTTTATAATAAGGGTTTTTATTTTTTGGTATTTTTCTCTCGGTTCTACCTTGTTTACTTTTTGTGGTTCCACCCTTATCGTTTGTAGGGAAAAGTTTTGTCTATTCTCGATTTGCGGGGCTCTCTATCTAAAGGGAGGATGCTCTATTTTTTTTTTCCATTTAATGTGGTCTCCTCTATTTGGCTGATGAGTTTTTTTCCCCTTTATTATGCGGCATCATTCCTCTTTGTTTTTTCTAGTTTACTCTCTTCCTAGATGATGTCCTTTTTCTTTGGCTTCCTCCTCATGGTCAAGGATGTAGTTTTTTTTATGTCTTTTGGAGAGGGGGTATTGTCTATTTTTGAAGCCCTTGGGGGTTTTTGGTTCCATTTTAGCTCCCTACCATGTTTTGGTTTTTGGATTTCAAGGTAGTAGTGTTATGGATTCTCTTGTTATTTATGTTGATGCTTCTTTGGTGTTAACTTTAGGGTTCTCCTCGTTGGATTTTTTGAGAGGCATCTTTCTTTGGGTTTCTGGGAATCTGGTTGTAGAGATGGTAAAGTTGGTTGGGGTTTATTTTCTTAAGATGATGAACCTAGATCATTCATGTCATGGTTTTGGGTCCACATCATCTCAAATTTGAAAGGGTAGAAGGCCTTACGATGAAAATTTCTCTAGTTAACAAATAAAGGATCATAGTTTCCAAATATAACCAAGGCCAAAAGCTTAAAAAGTGGTTAATAAGATCCCATGAAGAAGAGAGGAGAAATATATCTAGTCCCAATTAGATATTATTGGCCCTAGTATGGTTATTTGACTAAATAAATTGAGCTCCAACCAAGCATAGGTCCATAAGATCTCCTCTAGAAATGAACCCTTTGATGTTCAACATGTTATTAGTAAAATTTACACTTCCTCAAACTTTCTCCAAGTGATAGAGTGGGGAGAGAAGATAAAACATGACCATCCAATTGGATCTAGTAAAGGATCTTTTCAAAATAAGAACATTATCTATAAAAGGTCTTAGGTTTGGACCATAAAATTAGGAGCATAAATATTAGAAAGGAGAAATTTACTCTAAACTTTATAATTCGTAAAGATGATATTCATAAAGATATTATATTTTGAGAGTAGTCTCCCTAAGACCATACTAGGGTTCCAAAGAGAAGAAATTCCTCTATAGGAATCATCTGCATCTCTCATGCAAACTTGAGATAAAATCCATATGAATTCACTAAATTTATCCATGGCTTTAATATTCATCTTGGTTTCTTGAATTAGAAAAATATTAGGTTTATGAATTTTAATTAAATTCTTAAAGAAATTCTTCTTGTGAGGACTATTAAGTCCTCATATGTTCTATGAAATGATAATTATTTCCTAGATATTCTAGAGCCCATATGCTCCCAAATGCATTGAATCCCATGTAATGATGACATTATTTTTCCATTAGTATGCAAAGAAAACCATCAGTGACACCTACACCAAAAGATAGGATAAGAGAAAATTGACAGAATAGTTCAAAGTGTAAACAAAAGACACAATGCAAAGTGAAGACCGAAATTGCTAAGTGGAACTTGAAAAGGAGCAACCTGACAGTGAAACCCGACAAGAAAAACACAATGCAAATCGATGAGAAGAAAAGAGAGGAACCCGACAGAGCAAGGGAACCTGATGAACAGACTTTCTATGCAAACCGAGCATCAGACACTGAAAGTTAGTTACATCCCAAAAAAAGTGGATCTGACTTCCACATTAGATAAAACAATCATATTCTATTTATGGAGTTTTTTTGTGTGTTTTAAACCCATTAATTAAGGGACAAGAAACATTATTGTAAATTTTTTAATTAGTCTAACTGATTGAAAACATGCAGACTAGGAGATCAAGGTAAAGTTGTAAACCTATGATCATAGAGTTAAGTTTGTTTTACGTGAAACTACATTAGGTCAATCTATCTTATAAATAGATGTTGTAATCATTCATTATCAAGGATGAGAGGATGAATGTATCCAATGAGCACATCTATGGATCAAATTGAGAGTTTCAAGAAGCAGAACAACAAAAGGTGAATTTGGTTATCAAGAACCAAGAACAGAGGCTACCAAGCAAAAGAGGCATTATTCAATCACATTAGGTGATACATTTATACATGTAATCTTGAATGGATATGTAATAAGAAATATTAGATTGCATACACTCAGGTCAATGAGTAATTTTCTTACATTCTAACAAGTGAAGCAAAGTGTAAAAATCCTTTCAAGGAAGTTGGATTTAACAATCCAATTATAAATCTCTTAATCGAGTGCACACTAAACAATGTTGCTAAAGCTCTTAACAGAGTAGACTTTAACTGGTCTCCATAGATACTCCTAACAGGGTGGATCATCAGAAGTGATCAAAATTGTAATCCTTAACCAAACCCTTCCAATCTGAAGATGGTGAAGAATTTTTCGGTGCCATCCCCATCGCAATTTTTACCTTCTTACAAAGGTTTTCTACGTCATCATATCTTGTGTTATGTGTCAATTACTATCATGAATGTTTCTATGAAAGTTCACATGTTTGTTAAGTTTATGAATTGATAAATCTTACACCAAGATAGTATAGATCAAATAGTTGGTTATACAATTGATTACACAATGGATAAAGGTTAAAAGATATAAAAGTTTTAGAAGTACTGATTCACCCCTGCCCTCTCAGTACATACTTCCCATTAATTCCAACAATTGGTATCAAATATAGAACTCTTATTTGGAAAGATTAAAGGCTTAAGAGAAAAGATCATACAATGGAGAAGTACAGACTTGACAAGAGTATTGAGAACTAGAAGCTAGAAATTTAGATCTTCTATGAGCAATATAAAGAAGCTAGAATCAAGATGAGACAACTGTTAGATGAAAGAAAGATTATGGCATCTTTCTGTAATGAGATAGATTACCAAGAAGAAGAAATACCAGAAATCTTTGAGTCTTCAGGATCTACGACTAGCAAAGCATTAGATACATCAGAAGAAAGCATCACAAGGCTAAATGAAATCAATCAACATCTGGATGGACAAGTGAAATATCTGCAAATCGGTCAAGAGACATAGATGGTATGAATGATTGATGTAATGAACAATGCTAGATAAGCTGAGAAAGAGAGAACACTAGCTATTGATGACAGAAGGAAGATTACTGAAAAGCTACAAGAGAAAGAGTCAGAAATACAAAGACTTACAGAACATAATCATGAGATAAAAATTTAGATTATTCTTATGAGTCAAGAGGAAAACAGAATAAATGTTTAACTCATTGAAAGAGTAGAAGCTATCGGTGAGCTAAGGGAAGAAAATGAAAATCTGAAACAAGAACTCAAAATTCAGTAACATCATAATGAGATAATCAAAAGAGATGAAGAAAGAAATAAAATAATGGATGATTTTCTTGATGGACAATGAAGAGTTAACAACAACAACAACGGTCTAGGCTATACCGAGAATGGAGAATCACCCAATCAAGCTGATCCAAAGAATGTGTATGCAAATCCCAAACCAAGAAAGCTGACATGAAATCACTATGGAAAGAAAGGCCACACATCAAATGTATGCAGGAGCAAAATGAAAGGTATTCCTAATCCCACATCTTCATTCATAGGATTCTATTATAAATGTAACAAGAGAGGACATAAAGCATATGAATGTAAGACTGAGATGAAACAACCAAAGAAGGAAACCTACATGGAAAATATTGTCCTACTTGAAAAATGCATGGGCACACAACTCTTGAATGCTGGAAAAAGAAAAATCAAGCATGGAAGCCTAAAGGTCAAGAAAATTCCTATCAACCAAAAAGAGTTGGTAACCAATATGTATGAGATTACAATACATGGACTAAATGTACAACATGTGGAAGATTTGATCACATTGCTACAAACTGTATGAGACAGTGGATAAGAAAGTCTAGAGGCTGGACTAACCATGGAATGGCATGTTTACACTGTCATAAAGTTGGTCATCTTAAGAAAGACTGCATAGACCGAATGACAAAGACTAACACCTTCCCCAATGGAAATACCATTGAAGACATCAGGAAGATGAGAAACAAAATGTGGAGGAAAGCTACAAGTAGTGATGAAGCTAGACCAAGAAATACAATTGGTGACACCCTATCCAATGGATCTGGTGACATCACCACCCCCGCATAAGCAGAACAAGTAAGTATGGAACTGCATTATACCAAGTTATATTTTACATCAGTTCCATAATATATTGATGAAATGCCAAATTAGCATAAGTAAAGATGCATCATGGTATTACTTGTTAAAATCCGTGAAAAATAATTCATCAGGAAATACATACCGAAATACATCGGTATACATTCAAAGCTGAACTGTCTGCACTTATCGAGAATCATCAATTAACATGTAAAAGCTAAAGTTGCTAATGTAAACCGAAATCCGTCGGTAAAAGGAAAGTTAAAAAGGACTGCCCGAAGCATCACGTTGTCACCAAAAGAGAAGTTAATGTCTTAAACTGATGACTCTGTCTTCACACACTGAGGAGTGGTTGAGCATTAATGACTCGACTTAGGGCAAAAATTCTATAAAAAGGCGACGAAAGGGTTTCATTTATCACCAACGATTTGAGAGAAGCGACCAGAGCGAAACTAGAGCTAGAAGCGACATAATTGTTGAGCAACTCCAACCTAATTTACTGCACTCCTAATAGATCACTTAAAACTACAGAGGTGAAAAGTAAGTATCGCTATAAACCAATAACTCTATTCATCATTTACAAGAAAGCCCTAATTTCAGAAACAATTACCACGACATCAAGAATCGCTAAACTAAAAAGTATCAAGAAGAATAAGGTCAAACTTATCAAGAATAGTGCATGTGAGGAACCAAATTATAGGATATTCCCTGAGGTTGCGTCTCAACTTGACAATGCTAGAGTATTCTAATGAATACCAGCTAGGGTTTTTCTCATTGAAGGCGTGTGAGCATACATACATTGAAAGATTGCAGAAATTGGCGACCTAGAGGTTGAACATGCTTTCAAGAAGCTATGTAAAGATGATGGAACTATTAAAGATGAGCACAAGCACCTAGAAGTGAAAGGTCTCACAAATTCCATATTGTTCCTGAAAGTGTTTAAGACCGAGTGGATTCGGTTAGTACTGAGTAGGATCCACAATCACAAGTTATGGTTGGATAAGCCTAAACCAATAACCCAAGATGTTATTCATGTAGTCACCGGTTATCCAATAACCAAAAATCTAAAGGAATTAAAGCATCCACCCAAGGCTGAAATTGAGAAGAATACAAGAGCTACATGGGATGGAAGAGGACTGAGAGTATCCACCATCATCGATGAGGAAATGAAATTTGGAGCATGTGTCTTAGGATACATGTTCTTTCAAGCTAGCATGATGAACAACATAGCATCTGATGCAGTGGATACAACATATAATGTTGTGAAGAAAGGAACTCAACTGGATCTATCAAAATTTCTACTCAAGTAGCTAGAAGAGAACCTAAAGACAACTAGGAATGCGAAATAAAATTCATGTAAGTTTGGTTAACTTATCATGTGCATTTTATTTTACTTCCAAGAATCCTTTCCATCAATAGGAGATGTAAAATGGGATACAACTAGACCAGTCACCATACAGATCAGTGAGTTTATAAAATCACTGGGAGACAATTTTGAGACAGTTATGGATGAGTACTTTACTAGATTCAAGGAGAGAATGCAGAAAAGAGTAAGGATCCCCGAGCAATTAATTGAGAAATTCAAGAATGATATATATTTCATGGTAGACATAGACTTCACATATATCAAACCTGTTGTACCAAGGACATCATGGCTACAACCACTTGACTATGAAGTGAACATAGATCAAGCATCCAACGCAATTTATGCATTGATAAATGAACCCTTAGATAAAATACAACCCAAGTTCGTCACTTATGAAGAAGCCAAAAATAGAATCAAAATTGGCTTGGTTGTAAAGCAGATAGATAGGAAAAAGGATAAAATGGTCAAGAATTTGAAGAAAATACTATCAGTAACAGAAGAGGAAGAGACTGAACAGATAGAAGAAATTGAGGGTCAGTCACTCGTCGGTGAAGCTGAGAAGGAGAGTGACTCAGAATCAACAAAGTCAAATACACCACTACCTCCACCAGCTAAGAAGCCAAGGACTACAACTACAAAAAGGACAAGAAGTCAAAGAACCAAGGATGCAAGTCCTTCACCATTGAAGAAAGGTCAAGTAAGGAACTACAAGAGAAAAACTAAAACATAGAAAAGAGGTCCAATAAAGAGAAGAAGGTTGATCAGAACTAAGGAGGACATAGATGAAACCCAACAAGATGAGGGTGTAGAATCTGAGAAGAGTAAAATTCCAGAGAAAATTGATGAAATATGTGAATCTATTGTACAAAGAGGAGGCCTAATAGACACAAAGATTTGGAAATGCTAACACTAGAGCCCGAGCACTAGAATAAGGTAGAAGAGGCAGTGATAAAGGGAATGATAAACTTTAAATATGTTCCAATGTAGTTTGATGACAAGATGCCCAAGGAGCTAAACAAAAGAGTATCTGCAAGATGGTCATATGTATTGAAGAATGAGGAAGAGATAAGGGAAAGGGTACTTGTTTCTCTCATGCCTCCCAAATCCAAAATAGAGGAGATAGAAGAAATGTTACAGAAACATGTACAAAATTTCTCACCAAAGTTACGAGCATATAAAGTTCTACATGGTAGGCTAATAGAACTTGAAAGGGAAAGAAATAAGAAATGGATGAGGATACTCAACATAAATTTTTAGGAGGAAAGCCCAGACAAAGATTTACCTCAGATTGATGAAAATTAAAGAAATGACATTTAGGCTACTCCAGAGCACATTACTATCAATGATGAAGATGTCACAACAACTGAACTAGACAAGGAAGAAAACAAGAACATGGATGTGGCAGATAAAACATGGCCAGATACAACCGGGGAAAAAATAGTTATTGACATAACTGATGACCCAATCGTTGAGATTAAGGCAGATGAGGATGTTACTATTGCAACAGATCAACCAAAGGAACAAGATACATCTGTTGACACTGCACATGTAGACACACTAGGATAGATTCCATTTTGATACATGCTATCAATATAATCTCAGAAAAGGAGAAGTCATCTGACAAAGATTCAAGCATTCCCGAGGATACAGGGGATGAAGGAAAGAAAGACAACACTGATGACCAAAATGTCACCAGAGACACCCAAAATGTAACCGATACTGACAAGGTTGCAAAAGGAGATTCAAAGAAAATAGATGGAGAAAATAATGAGAAGGATGCACAGACAAAGGAAGAGGAAGTACATAAGGATACCAATGAAGGAGTTAAACCAAAAGATGGCACTCCCGAGGAAACCAAAAATTTTGCTATAGATAATGTCAAGGTTGATGTGGAGATGTCCACTCAAAACCAACAAGCTGACATCGAGGTACAACAAAAAAAGAGACAAGACCCCCAATCACTTCATCCAGCACATCAGACAAAGCTGAGAAGCTGGCTATGGTTCTACATTCAAGTACATCTCAGAAGAAGAAGAAGAAAACCAAGTAGACAAAGTTGGAAGTCACTCTAGATGAGATAATTGAGATACCTAAGTGTGACCCAACTACATTAGATTATGAATCACTAAAAGAGTATGGTGAGATATGCCAAAGGAAGGCACTACATGAGAAGCTAAGAAAGGAGCATAGAGACTCCATGGTACTAGAGACAACTAGGGACATCTTGAATCAGATTGTACCCGATGTTGATGTTGATCACAATAAACCTATCCTTGATCAACTAGCCGCTCTCACCGAGGCCATCACAATGGAGAATGGTGATGCAAAAAAGGAAATTGAGGAGAGAGCAGAGCAGAAATATCAGTACAAGCTAATTGAAAAGATCAGCCAAGAAGTGGCAGAAAACAAGGTAAAGCTTTCAGAATTAGCAAATAAATTAGATCCAATGATTGCTGAAGCTATTTCCTTGATACAACAATTGAGCACACTTGATAAATTCACTAAGGAGCATAGTGATAACATAGCAAAGTTAGATTCTGATCTAGCTACAAGTGCTAAAGGTTTAACCACCGATGAAAACGTAATAAAGTTGCATTATGAGAAAATTGTTGAGATCAAAAGGTTAAGATAGGAACTGTGGGAAGAAGAATCACAATTTAGGGAAGAGGTCACCGAGCTCTAGGCTCAACTTCTACCAAGTCTTACACTGCTTCAACAACATATCAGTTCAGCAAGGGAACTGATAGCCACCCTCGAGATGTCTGTAGCAGACAACATCTACGATATGCATGCAAGGATCACACTCGAGCACATGGCTCTAGACAACCTGAAGGAAAAATGGGAGAAGATGATGGAGGACATGAAGTCCTCACACTCTCATATTTTTGATAAGCTATAGGTATACACCTTTTCCCTTCTATAAAAAAATGGGGAAAATAATGATATGTACAACATGGAAACTATACAGTACAAAAAGAACAAAAAAGGGGAAAATAATGATATGATATGATATATACAGCACAAGGTGAAAAGGAACAAAGTATCATGTACATACACTTATACTATACTAACATATTCATACGGGGAGTCATGAAATGACTAAGGAATATATATGGTGTACATACTAAACACTTTGTTAGTATTTTGCACATATCAGTTTTTGATACTAATGTCAAAGGGGGAGATTGATGACATTATTTTTCCATTAGTATGCAAAGAAACCATCGGTGAAACCTACACCAAAAGACAGGATAAGAGCAAACCGACAAAATAGTTCAAAGTGTAAACAAAAGACACTATGCAAAGAGAAGACCGAAATTGCTAAGTGAAACCCGACAAGGAGCAACTCGACAGTGGAACCCGACAAGAAAAGAACAATGCAAACCAGCAAGCAGAAAAGAGAGGAACCTGATAGAGAAAGGGAACCCGATGAACATAATTTCTATGCAAACCGAGCATTAGACACTGAAAGTTAGTTACATCCCGGAAAAAGTGGATCTGACTTCCACGTTAGATAAAACACTCATATTCTATTTATAGAGTTTTTTTTTGTTTTAAAACCATTACTTAGGGGACAATAAACATTATTGTAATTGTTTTAATCAGTCTAACTGATTGCAAACATGTAGACAAGGAGATCAAGGCAAAGTTGTAAACGTGTGATCATAGAGTTAAGTTTTTTTTACATGAAACTACATTAGGTCAATCTATCTTATAAATAGATGTTGTAATCATTCATTATCAAGGATGAGAGGATGAATGTAGCCAATGAGCACATCTATGGATCAGAATGAGAGTTTCAAGAAGAAGAACAAAAAAAGGTGAATTTGGTTATCAAGAACCAAGAACAAAGGCTACCGAGAAACAAAGGTATTATTAAATCACATTAGGTGATACATTTATACATGTAATCTTGAATGGATTTGTAATCAGCAATATTAGATTGCATACACTAAGGTCAATGAGTAATTTTCTTACATTCTAACAAGTGAAGCAAAGTGTAAAAATCCTTTTAAGGAAGGTGGATTTAACAATCCAATTGTAAATCTCGTAACCGAGTGCACACTAAACAGTGTTGCTAAAGCTCTTAATAGAGTAGACTTTAACAGGTCTCCACAGATACTCCTAACAGGGTAGATCATTAGAAGTGATCAAAATTGTAAGCCTTAACCGAACCATTCCAATCTATAGATAGTGAAGAATTTGTGGGTGCCATCCCCACTGCAGTTTTTACCTTCTTACAGAGGCTTTCTGCATCATCATATCTTGTGTTATGTGTCAATTACTATCATGAATGTTTCTATGAATGTTCACATGTTTGTTAAGTTTATGAATTGATAAATCTTACACCAAGATAGTATAGAACAGATGGTTGGTTATACAATTGATTACACAATGGATAAAGGTTAAAAGATATAAAAGTTTTAGAAGTACTGATTCACCCCTCCCCTTTCAGTACATACTTCCCATTAATTCCAACATGTACAATATCTCTCGCAACCACTAATTGCATGGTTTCTCTGGTAGTTCTTCTCCAACATTCAGAAGCCAGTCCAATATAAGTTGTTATGTGGAAGCTCAACATAAAAATAGAGGAAGGGGTAGATGGGGAAGGGGTAGCTATGTTTATTCAATTAGCTTATTTCTATATAGAATGCATTCATTTAATTATTTTGATCAAAGACATAGTCAAGTGAGTTATTTATTAACAAAATTTTGTCAAGTTTAAAGATTAATTTAAATTAATTATTTAGGATTATTATGATTTGATCAAAGGTTTAACTTATTTTATATACCATATTATTTTTATTAGTTTATTTTTAAATGAATTTACTTTATTATTTTGAATGTTTGTGGGGAAATGGTTTATTTTAATTAATTAAATAATAAAACATATTAAATTTAATAGTGTGTTTTAATTAGTGTAATAAACATTATTTTAATGAATGAGTGTGGTTAGAGTTTGAGATGAGGATGACAATATAGAAATTAGTGTTATTTGAGATTTCAATTTCTACAGAGTTATGTAGTTTAATTAAAGTAAATTTTTGTATGTTACCAATATTTGGACTCATTCATAAACATGAAAGTTACATGTATGAAAGAATCTTGTGCTCTTCATTTATTGGAGTATCTCACATGAGGCATGTTGTTTGTATCAATGATATTTTGAAGTCATTGGTAATTGCACACAATTGCATTAGGGATTATTATGTATTGTCCATAAGTTGACCTGAAATTATAGAGGAGAGATGAACTATCACATTTGACTGATTGGTTGGCAAGGTCAATGTATTGTTTCATTATCGATGTGAGAAAATGAGGTTAAAGAAGGTTGGTAGCCAAAAAAAGTTACACATAATCAAGATAAAGATATAGAAAATAAGGGAGATGGGTCTAAAGGAAGATAGAAGTGGTTGCAACAAAAGTGTTAATCCATTTTCTCATTGATACCTCTTGTAGGATCTTGTGGTAGTTCTCCATTGGAAAATTTAATAACAAATGACATTCTTCGTCTATTCATGTACTTTGTTCATTTAATTGTAATTTGGTATGTTAACTTTAAAGATCAAATGGCCTAAGATATTCTTTTATTGAAACCCCTAACCAAAATTATATTAATATGCAAGTTTCATCACTATACAAATATAAAAACTAAATATTTATGGATACAAATTTAAATGGATCTATTTTATTATTTTATCTGTTTGTGGGCAAATGATTTATTATAACTAATTAAATAATGAAGATCATTAAATTAATTTTTTTTTATTAAACTGATTTAATTAATGTAGCAACAATTATTTTAATGAATAAGTGTGGTTATAGTCTGAGATGATGATGACTATATGGACATTAGTGCTATTGAGATTTAAATTTCTACACATAGTTGTATAACTTAATTATAGTAAAGTTACATATGTTACACATGTTTGGACACATGCATAGACATGAATCTTGTGTATTAGGGAACCTTGATCTCTTCATGCATTGGGGTAGCTCACACGAGGCATGTTCTTTTAGTCAGTGTTTTTTGAATAGTCATAAATATTTGCACACACTTGCATTAGGAACAATAATGTGTTGTCCATGAGTTGACTCAAACTTATAGAAGAGAGATGAACTATCACATTTGAATAATTGGTTGGCAAGGTCAATGTATTGCTTCATTATCAATGTTGGAAAATGAGGTTTAAGAAGGTTGGTAGCCAAAACAAGATACAAAGAATTAAGATAAAGAGATATAAGATAGGGAAGATGAGTCTACAAGAAGATAGAAGGAGTTGCAATGAAAGTGATAAGCCATTTTTTTATTGATACCTCTTGTGTGATCGTGTGGTAGTTCTCCATTAGAAAATTGAATAATAAATGATATTATATTCCTATTCATGTACTTTGTTCATTTAATTGTAATTTGAACTATATTAAATTTGAAGGTTGTATGACATAAGACACCCCTTTATTGAAAATCCTAACCAAAATTATACTAATATGCAAATTTCACCAGTATACATATATATAAATTAAATTATTTGAAACAATCAATATGTGAGGGACAATGAAAAAAGCTAAGGTTAGATTTAAAAAAACAAAATAATAAAATAGACACATAAAAAATACTTGTACTCTTGCATTCTTTTGCATTCTTGCATTCTCTCATCATGATGATGGATCATGGAGTATGATCTGAAACGCTGATGCTAAAAATTGACACACAATCTTATCCAGAAACATTTCTACAATAAAAAATACTGTCAAATTACTTACTATTCCAAATTCGTGTAACTTGTCATACATGTGTTTTGTTTTTTTATAAACTCCAGATCATATGAACTATTATCTTTCTTTGAATGGATTTTTTGAGAGGCATCTTTCTTTGGGTTTTTGGGAATCTGGTTGTAGAGATGCTAGAGTTGGTTGGGGTTGATTGTCTTAAGAGGATGAACCTAGATTATTCATGTCAGGGTGTTGGGTCCACATCATCTCAAATTTTAAAGGGTAGAAGGCCTTATGTTGAACATTTCTCTAGTCAACAAATAAAGGATCATAGTTTCCAAATTTGACCAAGGCCAAAAGCTTAAATAATGGTTAATAAGATCCCATGAAGAAGAGAGGAGAAATCTATCTAGTCCCACTTGGATATTATTGGTCCTAGTATGGTCATTAGACTAAATAAATTGAGCACCAACCAAGCATAGGTCCATAAGATCTCTATAAATGAAGCCTTCGATGTTCAACATACTATCAGCAAAATTTGCACTTCCTCAAAATTTCTCCAAGTGATAGAGTGGGGAGAGAAGATCAAACATGACCATCCAATTGGAGCTTGTAAAGGACCTTCTCAACATAAGAACATTATCTATAAAAGGTCTTAGGTTTGGACCATAAAATTAGGAGCATAAATATTAGAAAGGAGACATTTAGTCTAATGTGTACAATTCGTAAAGATGATATTCAAAAAGATATTATCTTTTGAGAGTAGTCTCCCTAAGACCATACTAGGGTTCCAAAGAGAAGCAATTCCTCTATAGGAACCATCCACATCTATCATGCAAACTTGCGAGAAAAATCCAAATGAATTTTCTTAATTTAGCCATAGTTTTAACATTCATCTTGGTTTCTTGAATTAGCAAAATATTAGGTTTATGAATTTTAATTAAATTCTTAAAGAGATTCTTCTTGTGAGGATTATTGAGTCCTCATATGTTCTATGAAATGATAATTATTTCCTAGAAATTCTAGAGCCCATATACTCCCAAATGCATTGAATCCCATGTACAATATCTCTCACAACCACTAATTGCATGGTTTCTCTGGTAGTTCTTCTCCAACATTCAGAAGCCAGTCCAATATAAGTTGTTATGTGGAAGCTCAACTCAAAAATAGAGGAAGGGGTAGCTATTTTTATTCAATTAGCTTATTTCTATATAGAATGCATTCATTTAAATATTTTGATCAGAGACTTAGTTAAGTGGGTTATTTATTAACAAAATTTTGTCAAGTTCAAAGGTTAATTTAAATTGATTATTTAGGATTATTATGATTTGAATCAAAGATTTAAATTATTTTATATACCATATTATTTTTATTAGTTTATTTTTAAATGAATTTATTTTATTATTTTGAATATTTTTGGGGAAATGATGTATTTTAATTAATTAAATAATAAAACATATTAAATTTAATAGTGTGTTTTAATTAGTGTAATAAAAATTATTTTAATGAATGAGAGTGGTTAGAGTTTGAGATGAGGATGACAATATAGAAATTAGTGTTATTTGAGATTTCAATTTCTACACATAGTTGTGTAGTTTAATTAAAGTAAAGTTTTAAATGTTACCAATGTTTGGACTCATTCATAAACATGAAAGTTATGTATGACAAAATCTTGTGCTCTTCATTTATTGGAGTATCTCACACGAGGCATGTTGTTTGTATCAATGATGTTTTGCGCGCTCATTGGTACTTGCACACAATTGCATTAGGGATTATTATGCGTTGTCCATAAGTTGACTCAAAATTATAGAGGAGAGACGAAGTATCACATTTGACTCATTGGTTGGCAAGGTCAATGTATTCTTTCATTATCGATGTGAGAAAATAAGGTTGAAGAAGGTTGGTATCCAAAACAAGTTACACATAATCAAGATAAAGAGATAAAAGATAGGGGAGATGGGTCTAAAGGAAGATAGAAGTGGTTGCAACAAAAGTGTTAATCCATTTTCTTATTGATACCTCTTGTTGGATCTTGTGGCAGTTCTCCATTAGAAAATTTAATAAAAAATGATATTCTACATCTATTCATGTACTTTGTTCATTTAATTGTAATTTGGTATGTAACTTTAAAGATTGAATGACCTAAGATATTCTTTTATTGAAACCCCTAACCAAAATTATATTAATATACAAATTTCATCACATACAAATAAAAAAAAATAAAAACTAATTTATTTAGAACAAGCAATAAAAATAGCTAAGGTTAGATTTAAAAAACAAGGAAGGTAAAACAAACACACAAAAATTAATGTCAAATTACTTGAATTTTTTTCCTTTTTTTGGTATCTCAGTGGGTATGCTTGTGATCCCACCTAGCGCCCAAGCTACCTTTCCTTGGTAGTACGTACTGCCAAGTTGGGGGCAGGAAGGAGCCAACAGAGGCGAAGCTAATCCCACTGGGCCACACAGTAACTAGCATGGGACCCCAATGTGTGTGGTAGGGTAAACCGACTTGAGTACCGGATGAGGCTTGAACCTGCATCAATTGTCTCTCTATCTAACAACCCGACCAACCAGTCTACACCCCGAGGTCAATTCGTATAACTTATTAGTCAATTCATCTAATTTTTGATACATGTATTTTATTTATTTGTTTATAAATCTCAGATTATATTAAATATCATCTTTCTTTGAATGCATTCTATTTAAACATCACCAACCAATACCAAAAAAGATAGTAAATACTTATTCTTATTGGTCACAATTGCCTTCTAACATGGGACTGAATTATATTTAAGAAGAATGGGATGTGCTTCTTCCTGTCCGTTTGTTCTGTTAGTACCATCATTGAGTAATTGCAGTGATGGCCTATTTTGTTGTTTATCTGGCACTCATTTCAATTTTCATAGGGAGTACGGAGGCGACGACCATCCCATGGGATGCAGAGTCACTTCTGGATCTGAAAAGAGATTCACTACCTTCCCCCTCGATGAATGGCTCCAAGGGGACCTCTCTAAAATCTCTTATTGTGCGGGTCTCTCTCTCTCTCTCTCTCTCTCTCTCTCTCTCCCCTCTCTCTTGGTGGNTCTGAAAAGAGATTCACTACCTTCCCCCTCGATGAATGGCTCCAAGGGGACCTCTCTAAAATCTCTTATTGTGCGGGTCTCTCTCTCTCTCTCTCTCTCTCTCTCTCCCCTCTCTCTTGGTGGAGGAGGAGGAGGAGGAGGAGGAGGACCACCCCCAAGGCTCAACATCGAGAAAAACCTATAAATATATTGTAAATCACAAAAGACCATGAAATAACCTCTAGCCAAAGGGTAAATGTCCAATTTAGTTTTGGCCAAAGTCATTCATCCTCCTAAATATAGTGGTGAAAATTAAAAAGAGAAGGCCAAAATGATAAAACTACATATTAAGCCTTGGTCATCAAATTAATCCCCACTTTGAAGCACTACCTTTTCTAGAGGAATCATAGGAGTAATAGTAGCATAGAGGACTATCATCTTAATAAAACCCTTCATTTTCCTAGAGGCACCAAGAGTGCTAGCAACCATGGAAACATTAGAAACTGATAAGATTATCCTTAACATATCTACATAGGAAGCTCATTGCATGGAGCTATAGGAGGTATTGACCCCAAATAAACCAAGAATATTTTTAGGAGAGGAGATCCCATCTACAACTAGAGAAAAGATAGCCAAAGAGGGACAAAAAACTAGAGCATTTGGTTTAGAAACCCCCATAGTTGGAGCCTCAACCATGACCACCACATGACTAGTAGCATGGTAGAAATAATCATCACTTTGGGAAGAAAGGTCTGCCACAAGATTCATCAAAGGTAAATTTGCAACAAAAAATTGTAGCTACAGTTAGTCAATTAGCTTATTTCTATTTATAATAGATTTTTTTTTTTTTTTTTTATGAAAGAGTTAGTTGAGTGAGTTTTTATTTTTTAACTAATTTTTGTCAAGTTCAAAGATTAATTTAACTTGATTGTTTAAGATTACTAGTTCTGATTTGATCAAAGATTTAACTAGTTTTATCTAATTTCTTTTTTACAAAAATATTTGTGGATAAAAATTTAAATGAATTTAAATTATTATTTTGAATGTATGTGGGCAAGTGGTTTATTATAGCTAATTAAATAATGAAGAACATTAAATTAATTTATTTTTAATAAACTATTTTAATTAATGTAGAAAAAATTATTTTAATGAATAAGTGGTTATGTTCTGAGATGATGATGACTATATAGAAATTGGTGCTATTGAGATTTCAATTTCTACACATACTTGTATAGCTTAATTACAGTAAAGTTACATATGTTACACATGTTTGGACACATGCATAGACACGAATCTTGTGTATTAGGAAACCTTGTGCTCTTCATGCATTGGGTTAGCTCACATGAGGCATGTTCTTTTAGTCAATGATTTTTGCATAGTCACAACTACTTGCACACACTTGCATTAGGAACAATAATGTGTTGTCCATGAGTTGACTCAAACTTATAGAGGTGGGATGAACTGTCACATTTGAATAATTGGTTGGCAAGGTCAATGTATTGCTTTATTATCAATGTGAGAAAATGAGGTTGAAGAAGGTTGGTAGCTAAAACAAGATACAAAGAATTAAGATAAAGAGATAGAAGATAAGGAAGATGGGTCTAAAAGAAGATAGAAGTAGTTGTAATGAAAGTGTTAAGCCATTTTTTTATTGAACCTCTTCTGGGATCTTGTGGTAGTTCTCCATTAGAAAATTGAATAACAACTGATAGTCTATGCCTATTCATGGAATTTTTTCATTTAATTATAATTTTTTATATTAGCTTTGAAGGTTGTATGACATAAGACACCCCTTTATTGAAACTTCTAACCAAAATTATACTAATATGCAAATTTCACCATTGTACACGCGCGCACACACACACACACACACACACACACACACA
>MU227310.1:99452-110283 GCA_018584345.1 Thuja plicata
CACATTTTTGCACAAATGGGGATTTGCAAATCCATATTCACATTCAATTTAGAGGTCACCAAACAAGGAATTGCACCCCATAACCGGGTTATGGGCTGCATAACCCGGTTATGGGGTGCAACCAAACAGGCCCTAATCTCATATAATCAGCTCACTAGGGTTTGTTATTATGTTTTGGGATGTAACTGTATTAACGCTGTATTTAAGACTGGCACTCGGGAGTTGTAATAGATCTAAAGCTAAAGAATATTTTGATACGCTTAAATATAATATTTTTATTTTTAATTATAAAATTACAGAATGATTATATGTTAATTAGGTGAAAGCTCTTCGTTGTAATATATACAGATTTATGCTTTTTAATAAGGGATGTAAGCGTCATGTTCCTGCTACAATGTTTTGTAGCTTGCTGTTAGCCGTGGCAGGGGCAATTGTGAAGTAGTTTTTGAAACGAGCGAATGTTACGTCAGGGTAGGATGGTGGGTGTGGTGGGCAAGATAATACATGAAACTGTTTGGAATATTGGTAATGTGCAATTTAGAAATAGAGAAGATTCAATTTTGGAGAAAAACGAAAAGAACTCAAATTGATTGAAATTGTTAATTAGTAAATTGACATTTATTTGTATATGTGAATGAATATTTGGAATTGTTGGCAAGATAAGGGGAATGATTGTAATTAACTTATGTTCATAATGAAAATGAAAGAATGTGTAATGTATTTTTTAAAATTAGTATTTTAATATTTAAGAAATTTTTGTAGTTGGGCCTTTTGTGGAGAAATGGTAGTGTTGTTGTTAAGGCATGTGTTTTGAAGGTTTCAATGACATAGAGATTGAGGCTATTTCCCTGAAATGAAAGTTTAGTGTATAGTAATTATAGGTTTTATAATTTTTGAAGAACATTATTGATAGTATCTAAATTAATGTACATTTGTTAGATATATGCATATGTAATTGCACATGTATGGAAAATGACATAAATTCTTTAGGTACATTGTGATATTGCTATCAGAATTCAATTATGTAGGTTTTGAGTCAAACTCATTGACCCATGTTTCATGAGTAGTGGTTCATCAAGAACCCATCTCTCATGAGAAAGAATGGAAGACTTAGCACTCATTACATCTAGGTGATGCTCACATAGGTGAAGCACTGAGACTTCTTGTGAGGTCACCAATCCCAGTACTACTCTAGCTCAAACATTCTTAACCACATAGTTTCCTCAAAGGTTAATCGCACTATGCTTGAAACCTCATTTGCAAAACCTTCAAGAAGTGTTGCGCCTTATGAACCATTCATTAGAAAGCCCCTTAAGCTCATCAATTGATAAGTAGGAGATATTTTTCACAACAATTCAAATGGTGATACTACTACCAGGATTCAACTGTGTAACTTTTGAGTCAAACTCAATGAACCATGTTTCATGATAGCACTATTAATGGCCCTAGGTGGGCCATATGCTAAGACTCTTTATGGTTTATATAGCTTATTGGACTATATTTCCAAAGTTCAAATTTTCATTTATAGTATGTTGTTAAATTGGCACAGTTTCTTTATGTTAGTTTGTTGTTAAAGTGTTGTTGAATGTTTTATGCCTTTTGGTTTGGTTATTTTGAAGGGACAACACCCTTTTTTATTTTTTATAATTAAAAAAATATTTTGATAATCTTCACTGAATGCAAAATATGGCTCACACTTTTGTATTGACTTCCTTTAGAAATCTCAAAGGTAATGACTGGCTTATTTGTTTTAGTATCGATCAACTTTACTACTATATTTGACATAGGATTTTTAATTCAGGATCGCAAAGAATTTGCATAAATTCTCTCAAATAGAAATATTATTCATTAATTAATTATTTATATAAATTTAAAATTAGAGTATCTCAGTCACATCTATAGAG
The DNA here is from genome assembly GCA_018584345.1 of Thuja plicata. Classification (NCBI taxonomy): domain Eukaryota; kingdom Viridiplantae; phylum Streptophyta; class Pinopsida; order Cupressales; family Cupressaceae; genus Thuja; species Thuja plicata. The sequence goes on from MU227310.1 coordinate 101,357, forward strand.
ACACTTGGTAGATTGTCTTGCCTGGATTTCATGATTGCTATGTCTTGTTCACACTTGGCAAACTTCTTTTCCCATTTTGGCACCACTCCCCATACTTTTACCATGATACTTGAGAATGACAAAATAAAATATGGATCCATAATTGAAAAATACTTAGTGGAGAAGAATCCTTCTGCCATGCCCTTCAGATATTCAACTATCATATCTTCTCTTGTTATCCTTCCTGGGGACAAAACATCGAATGTGTTAAAGATGATTTCTTGTATAACTCTGATTACTCTCCTCTGTCAAGTTGAGTCCTCATTTGATATCTCAAATAATTCCTTCCCCTAGCTTGTGCCATAAAACCATTGATGGAAATCATATGATTCATTCTCTATTACAAGTCCATCATCTATCAAGGTTTTCCTAGGGATCACCATTACCTTCCCCGGTTGTGACATGTTTTGATCTTGATAGATTGAGCGTTGTACCAAGCTTGATCAACATTCTAAATTATTCCAAGATCAAACACATTTTGTCATACATCTAGACCAGATCTTTGATAAGCTCACATGAAACACTACTAACATTTCTCAGCCATTCCTTAGTGCCTTGGGAAATTTTTTATATTTGTTTCTTCTAAACCTTCAACTTCTCCCTTTGGAAGAGCCATGAGAGGGACAAAATGCCTAGTCTTGTTGCCTAACTAGATGCATAAAGTATTGTAGGTACCTATTCAAGTTCATGTCCTCACTTTTCAACTTCTTATTCCTCTCTCCCTCTCTCCTCAACAAGTCCTTTAGTGCTTGGACATAATCATGAAACTCTTCAATTACTTTCTCCCTAGTGGCGTGCCCCAAACCATATGTTGTCACATTGTACTCTTCTAGAGTGTTCTCATTCCTATCCTTGTCAGTCTTTCTCTCTACGAGATGCAATGGTTGAGACCTTGACTCATCTCTAGTAATCTTGGAGAATTTCTTTTCTATTTTCCCCTTTGTTGGCTTTCTTATTTTTCTTAACAAAATGACCAACTCCATAGCTAAATCGATTTCCTCTTCAGGCCTTTTCTCCATTCTCCTCCTTAGCCATTTTGGAGCAGTTGTATGCTAATCATGTACCTGTAGCTACTGCTATTTTGGCCTTCTTTTTTAGTGCACTAGTGATGGTTCTCATTCTTCTATCTTTTCTCCGTGCACTAGTGATGCGTCTTTCTCATCTCCCTTCCTCACATACTGGGGACTATTCCTAATGCTGATGCTTTATAGTGTTGGCCACTTAGATAAAAAGAAATGATCATTTTTTGGTACAATTTGGTGGCATACCAAAAAAAATTGGTATTATTTTTCTGTTAGTTCATGACATGGGCAAGTGCATTTCTACCATTGGATGCTAGCAACGTGCTTGCCATTTGTAGATGAAAAAGCCATCATTTTTTTGTTGATTACATCAAAGGCTATGATTACGTCAACTAACATACCAATCACCTTTGTGACACTTGTTTGAGTTTTCGTTAGCTGCAGAAGTCTCGTGACATATTATATCCCAAGAATATCCTATTGGTGGCCCCATTGAATCGTAAGAGAAACCGTAGGACACGTGTCATGTCAGTGGATGTTGCGGAGGGGAAACCTCAATCAGAGACACTAGACGTTCTGGCCAATTGACATGTGTTTGGCCGGTTGAAGAGTTTGAACTTTGAAGATGGGTGTGTTCTTGAAAAGGGACTGAGAGAATATGATGTGGTCGTGCTACTCGCAATGAAGGTAATGGGGACCAGCCCGTGTAGATGGAATATACAGTATTAAAGGTGCATAAAGAAACTATATTCAATGATAAGTAATTAATTTTTTAATTTCTTCAAATAAAGTAAGAGAGCATGTTCTAAACAATAAGTGTTTTGACATTAGTGATCCAACAATTAAGATGTTTCTAAACAGTAAATTATTTAGAAGCTCATCAAAGCTTAGAGCACATAAATTTATTTAAAAAAAAAGTATTTTACATATTCATACTTGTACATCAAAGTTTAAATATATAACAATAAAGATCAAACTCGTACACATATTTATGTTTTTAAACATTCTTCAAATAAAGAACACAAATTTCATAATATTTGAAAATTAATTCTACATATCACCCAACATTCGCACACTCTTTTGACCGTCAACTTTAAAACTAAATATCTATTTTTTCATTTGCTTATGACATTTTTATTATAAACGTCAAGAATTTAATTTAAATTATCCTCGATATTTCAATTTATTATCCTGCATGTGTAAGTAGACAAGTTACTTCTTGCATTCGTTGGTGAAGGACTTATAATTGAATAAAGAAAAATATGGACGTTAAGTCTATTTTGATTGGAAAAATCTTCGTATTCAATCAAGTCGATTAATCAATTTAAAGTTCGACAATTATTTCCTAGTCATGACATTAGGGAACCAGATATGCATATTAAGAAGTACTTCTTCAGATGACATAATCATATGCATATTATGAGTATTTCACATGGATTTTATTGATATACAATGATAGTGATTCCTAATGTGGCTGTGTTTTACATATACAATGATTACTAATGTTTTGTGATTTTTCTCTCAAATGAATGAAGCTGAGATAAGAGGGATTATATCCCATATCGATCAGTTACAAGTTACAAGTTTATTATTTTTTTATTAAAAGATCATATTCTATTTTTGCAAAGACATTAGTCACTATAAGTGATTAGAAGCACCTTGGCACTTTGAAATTAAAAAAAGGCATGCAAATATATGTTTAAAGAAAATGCCTTTCGGTCGGTATTGCACTTAGCATAGTGAAAAGGTTTTGAATAAATGTTATTGTCATAATGTTGGCATTTGGCATAAGACATATGATAAGGTTTATTGATTATTGTTTGAAGTGCTTAGTATTAGCATTTTGATTGTCATATTAGTTGGTTTCATTCGTAAACCCTAAGATTAGATCCTCGAGCTAGGGCACAGCCCATGGAAGTTGGGGCTTGACACAATCGGAGATTATGTGATATGGTAGTTGAGTGACAACATTGAGACAATTGATTTGAGAAGGAAATGACATTTGTTTGAGAAGGGGATCTAGAACGGTTTGATCTTGGAAAGATAGTCAGTTTAATCACCAGTTATAGGTGTTCTTTTTCTTTTATCCTTGTTAAGGTCATTTTTTAGTCTTCTTTTGTATTTGTTGAGTTTAGTTAATTCTTGTTTTTGTTTTGAATTCTTTAACTCTCTTTTGTTATACATATTTCCAGTCTAATTTGAGGGTTTGTGATGATACAGTTTATTTATTGTGACTCTTAAAAAGAGTTTATAATCTTGCAATTCTATTAAATCTTTGTAATCCCTATTCGAGTCTTTATAAAAATAAAATGAAGGTTAGATAAGTTTGTTAACTGGTTATGGTTAACATAGTCTCTTCTAACCCTAGTTCAGGTTGCTTCTTCTTATTAAGGGTTTGTTTATGCATACATATATTTTGTATTTCCTAATCCATTGTTTGTGTCAGGTTCGTTCCCTAATGGTTTCATATTTGGTTATATTGTTGAAGTCAAGGGTTACTCTTTGTAGTTTTAATTTTCTTGTATCCTGTTGTCTTTCCATGGCAACTTGTAAATCATTCTTGAATTTTTAAAGTATTTTCTTAATTGTTAAGGATGAAATCCAAGCAATTTTTAGGGTTTCTATTTAAAGATTATTTGATTAAGATATTATTTAGATTCATTTAGCACTCGGTTATCCAAGAATAACATATGATTATTACTTTGTTTTGGAAAATTATTCCATGACTGGTATGCATTTAGTTTTGAAAAGAGAAATTACATTTGCAGTTGAGAAACTTATGTTATCAGTTCCATGGCAGGTTTATTTCAGTTCCTTGGTAGGGAACATTATATATACATTATCTTGAATCATTTCATGATGAACAATTCAAAGAAAAACAAAAATAGAGAGATCTATTGAGATGCGATGAAAATAAATATACTTTAGAGATGAAAGGTCTATGTAACACTTTTGATTCAGAATCTCAAAGAAAGTGAGATCTGAATATGTTGGATAGTAAATCAGAGGTAGCACTCTGCATATTGGTAAATTATTAAATGTTGATGTAATAGCCAGTGAGGAACATAAATTTCTATTGAGGCATATTGTTAGTGAGACACCCTAGCCAGTGAGACATCTTGTAACCAGTTTGGTTTTCTACCAGTGAGGATTTTCCAGTAAGCCATTGTAAAAGAGAATAATTCAGATAAGCTAGTGAGGCACTTTCAAGTGGTTTTATTCCCTAGGAGGGGAGGGTTTCTACCCAAGAAATGTTTTGTGTTATGAGTTGTTACTTTGATGTTCTTGAATCTCATGTGCATTTGTTTATTATATGTTGTCTAGTTTTTGAGTTGTCTAGCATAAACTCATATCTATCATAGTTGTTTGTAATAATATTCCTTGCTCATCTTTGTAGTGATCAATCAAATCATAGTTAATCACTGTATTATGGTTTTAAGTGAATATTCTTTCTCTTAAGTCTCATGTTTATCATAGATTGCCTCATAATATTGTGTTGATGCATCTTTAATATTGTTCTGTCAATGTCAGTTGTCATGATGCCTATCTCAGTTCAACATAAGTTATTATGATGTGCATATATAATGCTTCATCTTAGTTTAATAGAAGTTTCCCTTATTTGAGATGATGCCTTGAATTTATAATGCCTATCCAAAGTTCTTGATTCTAGGTGTGTTTGTGTATCAGAGTTTTGAAAGATTCCTTCAAATTCATTTGAATTAGTATACCACTTATTCACCCCCACTCCCCTCTCAGTGGTATTGTACTCCAACATATAGAGTTGATTCCATATCAACCTTTTATCTTTTCTTTTTTAGTAACTATTGTATATAATCTAGGAGTTGCATATCTAACTTACTATCATCTTCTCTTGGTTGGTCCTCATGAATAGGGTATAATTTTACAACAATGAAAATAAGTGAAATATTAACTCTATATGAGATCAATATAACAAAATATATCCTAGTAATAAAATAAAGTACTAAAAATATTGATTATTCATGTAATTATTTCTACATTAACCAAACAAGGAGAGTATCAAAGTAAATATATCTATCAAAATGTCAACAATATTTCATCATGTAAACAACACCTTCAAAAGGAAAGAATGAGAGAGATGAAATAGAACGAATAGAACCACAAGAATAAGAGTGATACATTATCTTGTAGAGGGTGTCATTTCTAGGTTGTCTAGAAAGATTCACCTACTCGAACATCCCTACTCACTTTTTCAAGTGGAATGAAAATTATCAATGCCATTGGGATGGTGTGATATATGATAGAATTGTATATTCATACTTCTAGAATTGTATAGAATGGTTTCAAAATCCTTGTGTGTCCAATACAATTCATCAATACGCAAGTGTATATGTGCATAAATAGTAATCCTTTTAGAGGGACATGAAGCACCATTTTGCTATTTGGAGGACTCCGTCTCAGTCGTCTTCTTAGTTACGGTAGATGGGAAGATGGTTCGATATTGGTAGCCATTCAAAAGTTTTAACCTGTGCAACTGGAATTCTCAAGTATAATACATTTTGTTTAAAATTTCCAGGAACCAGACAATTTGATATTGCGTTACGATGTTTTCGTACAAATCACTTTAAAAAATATATCAGTAACACCCGCTGAGAAAATTGTGCTCCATGCACAGTACCTCCACTGTGACACTCTGTTGCTCGAACTTGGGCTTCTCTTGGGCTTTATTACTAAGAACACAACTAGAGCTCTTATGCCTATTCTACGCAGCAACACCATCTTGTCTCCTGGAATGAGCCTCCATAAATGTAGAAACATGTTGGCCCAGACATCGTGAATCCTCGAGTGCTTTCATTGCTTTCTCTGTTATTTTACCTTTTTGTCCATAGCCTGGTTTTTCATTGTGCCACCAAAATCTACTCCATTTTTCTTACGCATTTATATTATTAGTTGTGTCCACGTACATCTACCTGTTACGTTTTTGACTTAGCAATCTAAGCTAGGCTGCTACCCCTGAAGTGTGGTTGGGTTGAGTAGATTCATCGGTGGTTAGAGGAACGAGACTCAACGATTTATAGGAAGCTTGAATCCTGAATTTGACGCCCTTAAGTAAATTGTGAGCGTGTTGATTTTATCGTAAAAGATTATAAATGTGTTTGGTTAGAATTGTTTTATTGGATTGAGATGCATGGTTTAATTTGTAAATATATAATTTTGGTTATTAAATTTTTTTAACACGATATAATTTTTAAATATTTGTGGATTTAAAAATCATATAAATAGTAGTGTATTATTAATTTAATTAATAATAAGTGTTTATATTTTAGTATAAAAAGTTTACATAGAAAATAATAGGTTAATTATTAATTTCATAAATATTTTTCAATTCATTTTTTATAAAATACATATATTATCGTTTGTATCAATTTTTAAACACATAATAATAGAATTTAAGTTTTTATATATAAAGTTTTGATGTGTTATTTTGAAGCGTTGCTAAATCAAATCTATTAGAACAAGCTATATAAAAGAAACCAAAAATCAAAATTGATTAGAAAAATTAAATGTTTTCAAATCATACACCACAGTTTATGTTACATGTTTTTTTTTTAATTTACTTATTTTATATTAACATTTAATTTAATTTATACATTAATAATATTATATATATGTCAAAAAAAATTAATAGATTTAAAATAAAACACTTTTTTTTGTTGTTGTTATTATTACATACGATTGATTTCATTTATGTATACAATATTATTATTGTTTCTTATATACAAATAATATTTTTAGAAATTATAATATTATCAATTATATAGATGTATTAATTTATTATAATTTAAAATATTAAAATTTAAATTTCTTTGACAATTAATTTTTTAAAACTAATTATCTTTAAAATATGTCAAGTTTACTTTAAATATTAAATGTCGACCTTGATTTTCTGGGTGTAAGAATTTTGATTCCCAATTCATCCCATAAGGATACATATACGTGAACAATAGATAAGAATAGAAAAAAACCATCATAAATGAAAGAGAAGAAGAATAAAGGGAAGGCCAAGGAGAAAGAGAAACAAAAGGAGAAGGAGAAGGCTAAGAAGAAGGAGAAGGAGAAGAAAGAAGAGGAGACAAATTTTTTTTTTCCATATATAGAAAAGAAAAGATGTAATAATTTCACCCAATGTCTCGTACAAAAAGAATATTATTACTATAAAAGTTTTTCATGTTAGCACCAAAATATGATTACTACATATGTATTTTGTAACTATTGCAAGTGCTAGTATTTATGTAATGTTTGGTTTTATTCTCACATTACTTTGGTTGGTTGAACTATTGAGATGTGATTTTTGAATCACCTGCCTTATTTTTATAAACATGTGTACTATTATTCTATTATATTAAATCAAAATATAAAGATAACTACAAGCCATTCATACCAAAATAAATAGATAATTATTTATTCTATTTTTATCCATTCAACGTTTGAACTAAATTAAATTTAGGAGTGGGATGTTCTTCCTCCTGTCCATCTGTTCTATTAATAGTGACATTAGGTAATTGCAATGATGGCCTGTTTTGCAGTTTGTTTGGCACTCATTTCAGTTGTAGCTGTGAGTATGAAGGCGACGACCGTCCCGTAGGATGTTAAGTCACTTGTGGCTCTGAAACAAAGCTTCGCTGCCTTTCCCTTCGATGACTGGCTCAACAGGGATCTCTCTAACTTCTGTAATTGGACGGGCGTCACCTGTGACCACTCCAACCACAACATCATCGCCCTCAATCTTCAAAGCAAGGCCATCTTTGGTTCCTTCCCACAACACTTCCCCATCTTAAGCCAACTCCCGTCCTCTGCATTCACGTCTTGCTCTGCTCTCGCTTTTCTTTAACTGGACCGCAACATAGGAGATCTGAAAGTAGAGAAAAGAAAAGAACATAATACAGAATAATATAGACGTGTTTGCTATAGAAAAAAATCAGATTCTTCTTTTTTTAAATGAAAAAATAATTACATTGACTCTCATTTATGGAGATTTTTCCATCAACGAAGAGTGAATACAAGACAAAGACAGACTGAAAGTTCATAACGGATCTCCTATGTACAACCATAAGTCCACCATAGAATGTGGAATCTAATTTAACACTTATTGTTTTAAGGAACAACTTTAGATTGGAATAAACCTGGAGTTCTAAGTAAACTATCCTCCTTATTTCTTGCAGATGTCGATAGATCTTTATTTATCTATTTTTACTGCTACTATACTGCATGTATGAACAACAGTCTTAGTTCAGTTTCAGCTATTGCCCGGTGGAGAAATTAACGTCTGCTAACATTCCTCAATTTCTTCCACCGACAATTTTCGTAATGTTTTAGGCCCGTTTGTTTCTAGGTATTGACTAGGAATTGACATACCCGCATGCTGGTATTGTCGAATTCAGTGTTTGGTTCCAAAATGAAAAATAGGAATAGGGTTATGCGAATTCTAATTTTGGGCCTTTTTAAGCATTCCACAATTCCCCCTCAGGGCCTGGAATTGAAATTGGAATTGAGAGTATTATTTTGGGAAGGAAAATTCATTCCCATTTTTGTGTTAATATTATATTGCTATAAGGATATATATATATATATACACACACACACACACACACATGTGTATATATACATGTGTATTTATGTATATTTATATACACATGTGTATATATACATGTATGTATATATACATATGAGTGTATATACACACATGTATATATATAGTATAGATACATGTATGTATATATACACATGTATATACACACATGTATATATAGTATAGATACATGTATGTATATATACACATATATATGCACACATGTGTGTATATATACACTGTATGTGTATGTGTAT
>MU227310.1:141442-156724 GCA_018584345.1 Thuja plicata
AATAATGTTTCATCGAATGTTTAATTTAATTAATTTTATTGAGACGTGTTGTACAATGAAAGCAAGACTAAAAATATATCCTTTTATTATCTAAAGAATTAGTAATGAAAAAACATAATTAAATTTAAGGTTTTAACATTTTCACAATGAAAATGTTGAACGCAGCCGTGGGCAAAAAAATATATTATTATTGATGTCAAATATGTAGAAATGAGGAAAACAACTTGCAGGTTTTGATTTATGCCACAGGTTTCTGTACCCAATTTTTCTGGGTACCCAAAAATATTCGGTACCTAAAAAAATCAGGTACCCGATTAGGCCTGTGCTTTGGTGTCAGGTTTGCCGAGGTGTACTGACACCCAGGCCTACTAAAAAGTCAACAAGTTCTTTCATGCGCTTTTGGACAAGTGAAAAGTAGATTTTTTTCACATCGCCACTTTTTGGCCCCTCATGATCTTGCACATACCCATAAGTATGCTTATTTTTTTGAATTATTATAGTAGTAATGTTTATAAAATAATAATAATATATATAGATATCATTAATAGATAATGGTTGAAATTGGTGGTGGCAAATTTGGTCTGCTTTGTGTTTTGTGAAGGTGGTGAAGTTTAATAAAGTGACGTCTTTAGAGAAATGCGGTGAAGGACACCTACCTTTCTCTGGTGATAGCTATGTGCCAGGTGTGTCCACTCTGTGTGTATTTACTTCCGCTATGAATAATAAATCCTCCTCCTCCCTCTGTCATTCGGCAAAGGCCGTACCCACCAACTCTCCTCCACCTAGGGATTCAATGGAAGAAATTAATAACACATTGCCTTCTTCACCAAGAAAAACCATTAATCCCCTATCTTGACCTAAAACCTTCTCTGAGGCAGTTGCGAATGCAGGCATTGTCATGAACAATAGTGCTAAATTTTGCGTGTCTAGTGAGCATGGAGCTTGCAATTCCGGTAAGAGCCCTGGAGCTATTGTGTCACCTTTCTCTGTTTCCCCAAATACGGAAATCTTAGCTGAAATTGTTAATGAAAAGAATAGATTAAGGAATTTTTCTATATTTTTCTCTGCTGTTGAAATTGATAAATGCCCTTCGAGGAAATTTTTAGATGATTGGTTCCACAACTATTGGAAGCTTAAGCTTGGTTTTCACATATCTTTTTGCAGACAAATTCAAAAGGGTTTATATGTTATTTTCTTTGCTACCCATGAATCCAAAACCGAAGTTATAAAAAAACAATACTGGTCCGTGGGATCTACTTCATTTCATGCTTTGGCTTGGTCTCCTGAGGCCATACATGATGAAGCGTGTACGCTTTCTTCCCCTCGGTAGATTCTGGTGAAACATATCCCACCGTTTCTATGACGATTTATCCCTCAATTATTAAAACCAATTGGTAAGGTCATCCATATGGATGATACCATGAGGCTTGTTCCTCATATGGATGCCCACATTCTTATTTCCTTATACCTTGGATGTGAGATTTTGAAAGATATTAACATTAACATTGCGGAAGACATTTTCTCCTGCCCCATAGAGATCCTTGGTGGTTTAAATGCTTGTTTTCTATGTAGAAGGGAAGGGCATCTTACGAAAGACTGCCCTATTCTTAAAAAAATCCCTCTTAGACCAAATCCATGCCTCTCTAAAATTCCTCTGAATCCTCTCACCCCATATTGAACCTCTCTATTAACAAAACCCCGCACACCGAGTCCCCTAAGTTGGCTTCCTTTGCTCTTGACTCAAGTACCCCATCCATCCCTGATGATCTTAATACGAATAAATTTTTGGCTCTCAAATTTGAGAGTGTTAATGATGGATTCCAAGCCGTCACTAAGAAATCCAATAAACACCCTAAAAAGACCAATAAACAAAATAATATCTCTAATGTGGATACTCAAAACCTTAACCCTATGAATGATTCCATTCTGGACATTCCTAACTAGACCATCTCACCTATCCCAAATTTTTGTTCACCCTTACATTCACTGAACACAGACTTTGATTTGACCCCCATACAAGTACCCCCGCATAAGGTATTTAAGGAAATTAGTGATGACTATGTGGTTGAATTTATTCTTGCTTCTAGTCATAATGCGGATCTTAATCTCCTCTACACCAAATAGTCAATGGATGTTGACAACTTGTCTCCTACTGTTTATGATAATGAGGAAGATCTCAAATGTGACTTCCCCACTACTAAAAAGTGGGGAGACCCTTAGGCTTGAAAAATAAAAACCCTTCCAGTAAAAAACAAGAGGAATCTCCCTCTGTTGCTATGCCTCTTGATTCAGGAGTTGTCAACAATTTCTCTCACCCCCTCCCCCCTCGTGTGTTTCCCTATGAATTGTACCTATTGGAATATTAGGGGGCTGGAATCTCCAAACATAAAGTTTATCATTAAACAATTCCTTGATACCTGCAACTCCATGGAATTTTTCATGTTACAGGAGATTAAAGCTGTTGGTTTCATTCTTGAGTCTAACCTTAATTTCCTCTGGAAAGATGCCATTAAGTTCTGCACTTTCCATCTGGAGGGTAGGGGAGGAGTTTCTCTCCTTATCAACTCAAAATGGTGAAACTACATTACTAATCATGGAATCTCCCCATGCAACAGAGCCGTGCGGGTCACTACATCAAATGATTATAGGGAGAGATTGAGCCTCTGGGACTGGCTGACTGCGCTTCCTAATATCCCTTGGATGATTGGTGGGGATTTCAACATGGTTGAATCCTAGGAGGACAAAGTGGGTGGTCTGCCTTTTATTTGGAAGGATAATGACAATTCATTGGAATCGCATGAAGAACTCTAAACAATTATTTGACCCTCTCACTGGTAACAAAGGCAACAACCCTGGCTTATGGCACACATGGTGCAATTATCAGCAAGGCTCCTCTAGAATCTACTCTAGACTCAATAGATTCTATGGTAATAAAAACTCCTTCTCTGTTATTCTGGATAAACTTGGCAACTCTATTTTAGTTACTTCTACCTCCATTTCTGATCACCATCCCATTTCCATCTATTTTTTGCTCAATAACTCCATGGTGATTGGTAGAGGCTCCAATCCAAAGTTTATTTTGAATACCAGCCTCCTTAAAGATGAGGATGTTCTGGTGGCCATAAACATTATTAGACTTATTAACAAAATTAACTATTCATCCTACACTCACACTGATATTCAGAATATGAATATTCTTGCCTGGCAAAATTTTTTAAAGACTATTGGCCAAAAAAGGGCCAAAGATTTTAGATACAATGAAAAGAACCTATCTTCTAACATCCATATTGCTAAAGCTAATATCTAGAATAACCCCTCTGACTTTAGCCTCACCTCCCAACTGATTTATTCTTAAGAGGCTCTTAGGCAGCATCTTCAGGTTAGAACTAGAGGGGCTAGGATTTGAGCCCGTGCAAACCAATGAATCTATTGATAAAATTATTTTTGATAATCAAGTTATTACTGACCCTGAGAATATTAAGAAGGCCTTCTCTAAATTTTACCATAATCTTTTCACTTCTGAAGATTCGCCTGAAGTTGCCTCCCTTAGAAACCAATGCAAATCTATTATTCCTAGAAGAATATCCACTCTAGATGCTGATCTTCTATCTAAATACATCTCCCTCGGGGAAATTGAAAAAGCCATTAACTCCATTAAGGATGAAAAATCCCCCAGCCCTGATGGTCTCCCTGTGGAATTTTACAAATCTAATATCTCTTGGATTTGTAAAGATCTGCAGGATATCTACTTTGAAGCTTTAACCTGTGGATCTTTGGGTGGCTCCATCAACAGTGGTATTATCAAGCTAATACATAAGGATGGTGACAAAGACCTCATTAAAAGATGGATACCTATTACTCTCTTTAATGTCTCTTATAAAATTTTTGCCAAAATTCTTTCTCTTAGGATTGAGAAAATCTTGCCCAACTTTATCTTCTCTACTCAAACTGGATTTGTTAAAGGGAGATATATCCTTAAAAATTTGGTTACTAGCTAGGAGGCCATGAGTTGGGCTAACTACTCTCAATAGAAATCTTCTATGCTTCTTCTAGACTTTGAGAAGCCCTATGACGGAGTTGAATGTAGCTTTATCTCCATGATGCTCAAGGCATTTGGATTCTCGAATGTGTTCTGCAACTCTATTAGTATGTTGCTAATAAATGTGTTTTCTCAAGTTGATATTAATGGCTCCCTCTCTGACTCCTTTCCCCTCGGTCGATCTATCAGGAAAGGCTATCCCTTGGCTCCTGGCATTTTTGTTATTGCTTTTGAGGCCCTTCACTACCTGCTCAGAGATAATTATATTTCCCTTGCTGTTAACGACATTACCCTCCCTAATGATGATGAGCTTCTAAACTGCCAGTTTGTTGATGATAATGCTATCTTCTTTGAAGTTGCTACTGATAATTTTGAACCTTTACAAAAAAAACTCAAGTTCTTCTGTACTATCTCTAGGGCTTAGCTTTCCCACACCAAATCTATTTGTCTTAGTTTGGATGAGAAGCCTCCTGATTGGTTCAATAATCATGGTTACATATGGGGGTGTCCTCATAAGATTGTTAGGTATCTTGGGATTCCTTTTTCAATTGATCCCTCTCTAAAGGATATGTGGCTTTGGATTAAAGAGAAAATCACTAAGAAATTAAATAAATGGCATAACAGGTCACTTTCCCTTGCTGGCAGAGTTCAAGTTTGCCAAAAAATCCTTTCCTCTTACAATATATACTATTCTTCAACCTAGATGTTCAGTAATTACCAAATTGTTGAGATCCAGAAGGTTGTCAAGAACTTTCTATGGTCTGATGGGAAAGGTATTAAAAAGCTTCATGCTGTTAAATGGGAATGGTATCACTCTGATAAAATCCTTGGGGGGTTGGGATTGAAGGATCTTAAGATCCAAGGGATTGCCCTTGCCACCAAATGGATCATCCACTCTATGGATGGTAATGCTCCATGGAAAATTATGGTTAGACATAAAATTGAAAGAGGATTTCCAAAAATGCAAAAACCTGGAAGAATCTGCCCTTCAATGATCTAATTCTTGGAGACTTTCCTATGGTTGTTCATGGATCAGCTGTCTTTAGATCTATTTGGAGGGCCTGGAACCATGACAGGAAACACATTCTTAACAAGTCCTAGCATGATGACATACATCTCTATGGTGAAATGTCCATTTGGTGGAACTTGCAGCTGTCTGACAAATCCCTCGCCCTCTCCCAAGGGTGCTCTGCTAGGCATTGGAATAATAAAGGCATATCCCAGTTTATTGATCTTTTTGAACATGACAGGGTTATGAGCTGGGATGACATTAAGAATAATTTTGATATACCGCCCTCTTAGAAAAAGACCTATAATATGATCATAAAAGCCACCAAAGATCTTCCTATTACTTGTCAATTGGACTCTCACTAATTTTTGAATTGTAAATGGCCGGATGGTACCATTAAAACCGAAATAAAAGTGAAGAACATCTATAATATTATTGGTTATAATGATACCATTATCGACCATGTCAATTCCCTATGATACTCCTCCCTAGACTTATGCTCATGGAAGAAATAGTTCAACATTCTTTGGAAAGGATCTATTGAACCCAAAATTAAATGTTTTAAGTGGTTGCTGCTCCTTGACAGGTTACCTATTAAAAACCATAATGCTACTCTTGAGTACTGTAAGTTTTGCAAGCTTCCTGAGACTAGTAGGCATATATTTTTCAATTGTATCTTTGCTAAGAAAGTTTCGCAAATGTTTGGTATTACTTACCCTATGGAATAAACTATTCTTAATATTGTCACTGGGCATATTGATGGGATAAAAAAAGATACTAACATGTTTTGGAATATTATTTCTTCTAATATTTTATGGCAGATCTGGAAGTGTAGAAATGAAGAAAGGTACCAAGATAAACCCAAAGATCTTACTGAGTTTTCTCAAATAATCACTTTCTATAAAATTTTCTTCCAGGTCCATACGGCGATGCTGATTAATAAGGAGAAGCTCAAGAGGTTCATGGGGAATGGATCTGCCACCTTCGTCTTTGAGTTGAAGGAGAGCTATGAGTGGAGAAAGAATATGGATGACATGCAGATGTTCAAAAAGACGCTTAAGAAACTTAACCAAGAGGTTAAGAAAAAAAAACTAAAAGTCCAAGAAAGAAGAGATCTTCATGACTGCCTAGATCCAAGAGCGGAAGAGCGTTCTTTGGATGGAAGGAAAGACGGGATGGACTGCTTGGGTTGACACCCATGAAAACTTATTGCACTAGCTTGATGGACTACCTCTTTGTTTTTTGGATATATTTCCATGTATAGGACCAGTTGACACTCTTACTCTTTTCCTTGAAACTCTCTTTGTGAGGCTTGGCCTTTGATTTTGTACATTTCAATGTAAATGTTATTTTTTGGTGAACTCCTTATATTTAATATAAAAAATATATCATTAATTATATTGTATATTATTATATAAACATACATAGCATACAGCTAATAATATTAAAATAATTATAATGATAATAGAAATAAAATATGTATAAATTATATTTTATATAATATTATTAATTATATTATTTAGTTAAAATATTCAATTATTATTTTATTGGTATGGTGTAATGGTTAAGTAGCGACATTGTCATTTTTGTCATTCTAGGGTGCTATTTATAATGATCTCGTATTAAAGGTAATGTATCTTTCTTTTCATTATCATTGAAAAACAAATTGTATCTTTCTTTTTATTATCAACTAAAATCATCTAAAAATTGTACATAGGTATAATACCGCATCTCTAGGGAATCATACACAAATACCATTATCAATAGTATGTGTAATCAATATACATGGTATGTACCCAATATATTATTTAACGTATACTTATACTTTTAATATATTTTAACTATTACACCTCCTTTTAATACAAGTAATAGTAAAAAAATATAGATAAATAAGTCTATAAAATTTTAAGGGTTTATGCTAAATCGTTCTTCCCATCAAAATTATAATTATGACAAAAGGATTTATTATTTGAAAGCAAGGACCTGATTACTTTATCCAATGGTCCACAATATTGTTAAGAGAAGCAAGACCGTTGAAAAAATATGAATCATTTATTTCTTTGGCCACTTTATATATTGGAATCGATCTTTGTGTGTGACGAGGATGAGAGGCCCAAAGTGGTCTACAAAATCTTCGATAGAAACATTTTTATGATCTCTCTAGAGGGAATAGATGGCCCACAAAGAGAGCGCATGAGGGAGGAAGTGAGAAAAACCTACAAGGAATTGATAATTTTCCAGGTGGTGAACCTATAGGGACACCGTTACATTTCAACAGTAAGCGATGAGGTTCCAGACTTATTGTATTTTCATTTGTAATGCAGGGTTTGAGTGTAATAAATGTTTATTGTTGCTAGAGATATATGAAAATTGAGAAGAGGTTCAAGATGTTTGTGTATAAAGAGGGAGAGATGCATCTAGTGCACAATGGTCCATGTAAAAACATATACATGAAAAATGGAGGTTTATTCACAAGCTTCAATTGGGAAATCACTTCCTTACATCTGATCTAGAGGATGCACATGTCTTTCTCCATCCTTTCAGCATGGTCATGTTGGTGATCTACATGTACAAGCCTCAAATGTACATAGTGAAGACCCTGAAATACTCTATGAGTGATTACATCAGTCTAGTGAGCAACAAGTATCCCTTAACCCCATCCTTGGCACTGATAATTTCTTCTTATCCTGTCATGATTGGGCATGTCACTACTAACACCTTCCTCTTCCGAAGGTGTATTTTAATATTCCTTTGATTTATTGTGAATTTTTTGTTGATTTATCCTCTTCCATTGCATGTGCTAGAAACATCTTGTTGGTGTTATTTCATGTTTGAAATGTGCCTTGTAATTTTCTTAGGGTCCCTTTTCATTGGTGGCATCCAAGGATTTGAAATCAGGGTTAGGATTATTCTTATGCCTTTGCAAATTTTGTTCTTACCCTTAACCTAGTTGAAAATTGTGAAAAATGTCTAAAAACCCCTAAGTGTCTTGGCGGATTCTATTTTCATGTTACTTTTTCGGTCACTTAAGTTACCTCAAGTCATGTTTTCACATTAAATGGGTTGCATTTTAAAA
The DNA here is from genome assembly GCA_018584345.1 of Thuja plicata. Taxonomy (NCBI): domain Eukaryota; kingdom Viridiplantae; phylum Streptophyta; class Pinopsida; order Cupressales; family Cupressaceae; genus Thuja; species Thuja plicata. The sequence goes on from MU227310.1 coordinate 149,567, forward strand.
GATTGTGTTATCCTTACCGCTTTAATTTTTCCTAAGTCATGCCGCTGAAAAGTTCCTTTTACTTCATTTTCCTATTTGGTGAGCAAGTTGGTTTTGATCGAACGGCCCGCTTAATAGCTTAGTCAAAAAGTAAATGAAATCTATTGATTAAGCCATTAAGTGGTGGCGACATGTGTCCTTGGTGGGGCCAAAAAGTTGTAAAGGTTCTAAGTTAAACAGTGAGCAAGTATGAAGGAATCCGACGGATTGCTTAAACACTTAAAGACAAAGTGCGCAGAATCTAATGAGTAAGTCATTAAGCGGTAGCGACATGTGTCCAAGAAATAATGAGGGTCCAGTCATAGATAGCATAAAGGTTGCTAAAGCTTAGAAGGATCTAACGGTGGGCTTAATGGCTTATACCCAAGATGCATGACATTTATCAGACAAGCCATTAAGTGGTGATGACACCTAGCAGTTGGTGGACCTGGATACTTAGAGCTGGAAAGAGTTTAAAAGGAAGTCAATTCATTTTACATCTAATGGTCAGCTTAATGGCTTAAAAGAAAAGTGCTCAACATCTAGTGAGTAAGTAATTAAGCAAAGTTGACATGTGTCCTGGTTAAACAGTTATTTTTGAGAAAATAAGATAGCCGTCAGATGCATAAAATGATGTCCAGAATCTACGGCTCAAATTCAATGTTGTTAAAATGTGTTGTAGAGAGCCATTAAGCCGCAAAATTGAAGCTTACAAATTGATTACAGAATGTGTGGCCACTCCATTCAAATTCAATTCAAAAGACTGATTTGATTGAGGCCGTAAAATTGGTTAAGTTGACTTGCAGTCACAATAATTCATCAAAGTCATTTAAGAAAAAATAGGACTGCAGACATAATTAGCTTCACGCGACTACTGTGTAGAACAGGTAAGTTTTTCTGATTCACCAGCATTCAGGTTGTTAGTGAGATTTGCAATTTAGAAGGGTTTTTAGAACTTTTGTCTCAGAATTTAAATTTAATATTGAAAAAGCCCTAGATTCAAAATGGCCCCTAGAACTAAGATTTCTGGAGAAGTTGATTATCAGAAGATAAATGTTAGGGAGGATTTGTTATAACAACTGCCATTGTCCATAGGAGATGCCACTGGATTTGTTATAACAACTGTCATTGTCCATAGGAGATGCCACTCAAATTAAAAGAACAGTTCCACCACATCCCCGTTTCAAAATTGGAGATGGGTTATATGATTCTGGTAGATGGAAAAAAGATGTCAAGACCAGTTTTGATGGTCTTACTCTGTTCAAAATAGCTTATAGCCAAAGGAATGCCCCTATCCTAGACTGTAACATTTGGGAGTTAGACGTAGGAAAAGTGATAGCACTTGGTGTATTTATGGATACTGATTTTTTCACTTTGATAGCAAACACTTATGACATGATTGCTAGGGTTGTTAGGGATACCCAGGGAAATGTGCTATTAACTATGTCAGCTGATGAAATCAAAAGAATCTTCAAGCTGACTGACACCTCAGTACATATGGATGATATTGATTTTGAGTACTTTAAAGAAGTATACCAGACTCAGAGGGAGTACTACAAGGATGAGGCACTGAAGGGATACTTTAATAAAATAGGGGACTTGGTTGTAGTAGGGCCTAGGACCCCAGAACCTTTCAAGTTGGATTTATTTAATGGAAAGGCTAGAAAATTGTACAGTGCTCTATACCAAGTTTTGGGGTAAGATGAAGATGTAACAATGCCTGTCCACATAATGCTAAGGGTTGTTCAGATTCTGCATCCCCACCTATTAGTAGTATTTGATTTTGCATCTTATATTGCCCAGGAAATGCATGAGGGTTTGACAGGAATCCAGGATGGCAATATAATTAAACCAATGGGATGGTATTCCCTCATGATGCACATGTTATTATTCAACAATGCAGACCTCTTTGAGGAAGAAATGGAATTGACTAAGTTCTAGGGTGATGAAGAATTGTCTGTTCAGATGTGGAGTGCCGATCTATCATGGGATAGGAAAAATGCTAGTTATGTTTATTTTGATAGGGTTTTTGCAACTAGACTCAAGTCACTGTTATGAAATCAAAATGCTAGGGTCCACACTGAGATGATGAGGATTTTGAGGCCAATGGAATATGCCCTGGAATTAAAAATTACTCACAATTGGGAGATCTAATTTTGTACCCTTTTTCTATAGTGATTAGGGTTTATGGATTCAGGGGAACCCCTTATGTGCTACCCTATAGAGTCCCTCTCAAGATTGGAATAGCAGAGATCATAAGGCAATTGGGTTGGCTATAGGAAGAAGCCTTGACTGTAAAGATGACGGGAAATATTTTCCCTACCCTCACCAGAGCCCATCATTTCATCATAACCAAAGGTGGGTGGACACAATTTGATAAGTATTTTGAGCCTTATCATCTAGCCACGTCTGTATCCAGGTGTGCAGATAATGAAGACTTTATCATGGGTATGTTAAGAAAATGGACTAAGTGCTTGGCATTAGAACATCAGTTCAACTACCCTGAGGATATCATTAGAAACATTTTTGACCTTGGTGTCCAAGAGGTCAGGAAGGAGAAGTGGTTGGCATACAAGAAGTCTTTGGACTTTGTACACAATTTTGACAAGTTCTATGATCCTCTAAAGGAATTTTTCCCATGGTCCTATAAGATTGACTCCATAATCACTTTATTTGAGGGAATCATACAGACCCTAAATGAGAAGAAACAGAGGAAAATATAAAATTAACCAGAAAAGGCTCTTGCTATTTTGAACAAATTTCCACAAGGAAGAATAGTCCCACTAGGGTATTTTGTAGTATACAAGAGGAGAGGGTACACTACCATCATGCCTAAAACTGATAAACCTCCTTAGCATAAGGGAAAAAGGCCAGCAAGTACTAGTATTCAAGAAGTGCCCTCTCTCAAAAGCCAAACAGTGGAAGCAAAAGAAAAAGAGAGTGAATTGTACTCTCCTCAATCCCCCATGCAATATGATGACCAAGCCATTGCTGAGCAATTGGTGCAATTGAGGAATGCTAGTGAAGTTGTTATCACTGCTCAGGAGTTACAAGAAGGGATGCCAAAGGCACCTAAGCATACAATGACTAACCTCATAGTGGCAGAGTTTATAGGTAAGGAATTAGATCCTATAACGAAGCAAGCCAGTGATGAATTCTTGTCAGATGACAATTTTGTCAAAACTAGGGCATTCATTCAATTTTTATGGAGATGCCATATTGATGAATTCAGTCATAAATACCGAAAGATACAAGAAGCCCAGCCCAATTCTTCTAAGGAAGATATAGAGAAAGAAGTCAAGCAGGAGATGGTCTCCAAATTTGATAAGATCACCCCTGAAGAGGGTAGAGAAATGGTTAAGAAGTAGGGAGTCCTCATACTGCCTCAATGGGATTTAGTAGATGCAGTGGTTTTTGGTGCTATCAAGAAGCAAGCAAAGCCTATGAGCACTACTAGGACATCAATTGGTGCCTAGTTTAGTGAAGACCATGTAGCCCTGGCAATTTGGTCATTGAAGAAAAAGGACAAGAGGAGAATGAAGGAAGATGATGAGATTGAGGATACTGGAAGCCTAATTGTTACAAGGGTTGCTGACACTTCAGGAAATGAAGCAGCAAATATTGTTGTTCAAACAAATAGCTTGAGCCTGAGGGTAGCTGAGAAAGAGAAAGAAGCTTATGACAGCCTGAATAAGAAATACGAATTTGTACTCAAGGCTTATAATGAGGAAAAGGTCAAATCCTTATTAAAAGATAACATAATTATAGTATTGGAGGGGAAGAAAAAGGTCCAATTAATGTCCCAAGGAGTGATTTCTCAGGAACCTCACCAACCCTCTTCCTCTAGTCCATTTGTGACTTATCCCCCATCCCCTGCACCTTTAAGTCCCACTACCCAAGAAGCCATTGATGCTAAAAGAGAAGAACTAGAGGCTGCGAAAAGTAGGTTGATTAGTGAAAGATCAAGGCTAGAAGAAGAGGGCAAAAGGGATCTTGAAGACTCCCCTGCATACAAAGAGGCTAAGGAATTAATGAAGGAAAGGTGTTTTGACCAGATATTTTCCAACCTCAAGAGGTGTGCTGGTGAGGTCAACCTTTCTAACCTCTATTTACTGGGAAAGATGATTGCAGGCATCATGAGCAAACATGATGAGGGTAAGAAACAATGGGACTTAATAATTGATAACTGGAAGGGAAAAGTAGCCCATATTAAACAATTTTTCTCTCTCTTGAAGGAACAAGATAAGTTTGACATCATTATGACAAGGACCCACAAATGCCTTAAATTGATGGTCAACTTGGACACCAAGAAGGACATGGTTATAAAAAAAGTAGAGCCAGGAAATTCTTTGAATTTTGGGAGGCTAAAATTGAGAAGGAAAATGTTGATTGGGAGGATTCTAACAGCCAGAAGGATGAATTTCTCAACTTTAGTTGGCTTGATGATGAGGTGTTTACCACTTGGGTGAGCAAATATGGTGTAGTCACTCAGGTAGCATGAGATAGTAAGTATAAGAGTGACAACAAACACCAAAGATGCTGAGCAGATCGAGAAAATTAGATATTGGGGGCTCTTCATCAACAAGAGGACAAATTCCAGATGACAAGGACCTAGCCACATTAGAACAACTTCAAGAATTCAGGCGGTCATAGGACAAAAGATTACATGGCTTGTAACAAAGATTTGTTATCCCATCCACCTGAAATTTTGTCTCATCTATAAACTATATTTTTTCCTCTAGCCTAGTCATCCGTAGCTTGTTGCATCCTTATTTTCCAAAAGGATTCCAAGATTACTGAGGATTTCTATAAGTAGCAAGTTGAAATATTATAATAAGGATGGTAAAAAAAAACTACAAGGTAGACTTCTGAATTGTGTCTAAATTTTGGTTTTGAGTCTTTTGAATGTACTGATATCAAGCTTACATTAATAAAATACAATGGAATATCGATTTTGATACCAATGATATCTTTTTTCATTTGCTCTTAGTTCTTGTATGTTCAATTTGTAAGGCATTTTGAGTATACTGGTTATAAGGTAGCCATGTTATTGTTTGTGAGTTGCTTTCATGGAGAGTTTTAAATCTTTTAGATAATTGTAGAGGGTTAGGGTGTATGCAGGAATTTGATACAGGCGTGTGAGGATAGTTTGTAAGGCATTCCATCTGAGGTTTATTTGTATTTCCATTAATTATCCCTGATGTATGTATGTTTTATTTTGACTCTATGACCCATGATTAGGCACTAGCCAAAATGCTGACAAGTGGTTGTTATCATCAATCCAATTTTAATCAATCTTTATATTTCTATTATCTCAAATACATTTCTAGATAATTGTAATCAGTACAATTCATTTTAGTGATTCCTTGAAGAGTGAATCAATAGGTTAGCCATCCTAAGCCTGGTGGCATAAAAAGAAGAAGGATAAAAAATCCTTAATCCACTGTTAAAATTACTGAAAGATAGTACTCTGCCAAAGGTGCACTCGCCTAGGTATGTGGAGCCCAAAGTGTAGAAGGATTTTCATCCTTGTTAATTAGTCTTTTCCCTGTGAGAATCTGAATTGGGTATTAGAGAGTCTAGCATTCATTGCTATTATAATTGATTCTACAAGAAAAAGAGCTAAAAAATTGGCGACTCTACTAGGGATTTTTCAATGTTCTAAGAGTCATGATCATGAAAGCATTTGTCCTTACAATATTGAGAATTAGTTTGTTTTTCCTCATAATCATTAAAGTGAGTTTATTCTGCTTATCTATCGTGGCACACTATTTGAAGGTATTGATTCTGAAAATGATACAGATCTTGTCTTAGTTGGAATAGTTGGTAACTCTAAAATATCTAATCTGGCCTTTTTTTTGTTTTCAAGAGGAAATCCACTGAATGGAAAAGATTTGCAGTTATGGGTAGTGAAAGATCATTTTCTTGAAGTTACCAAGTGAGAAATTATCAAGCATACTCTATTTCCAAAGTTCCATATCCACTTATTGCCATAAGAGGAAATCTGAGGTAGGAAAAGGCGTTTGATCTTTACATATATTAGTCCTCTAAAAAGAGGTGGCAACTCTAACCTCTGTGTATTCTAGTATTGCACATTAAGCATAGTGAAATATTTGTTTGTTCTATGAGATGAGCCAACAAAGAAATACCAGATCATATTCCAAAATGAATCCTGAAAAGGATCTTGGAGAGGAGCTCCATACGCCTCAAAGGAAACAATGGTCCAAAAGAGAGGCATCTAAACATGATTCCCAACATGCCTCTAAAGGGAGAATGGAGATTCCCATTCCAGAAAGAAATTCATCTTCATCTGAAGATGCAGAACCTATGGGACCAGTTGATTCTTATAGATCTAATACCAATTTTGATCCCTTTAGGGATGGAGAAAATACTAAAATAGGATTCTTTCCTATAGAAGAAAATCTTGCTCCATCAGAAGAGACCTCTGCTACTGAAACAACATCATATGATTCTGATAAGTTGTAAGTTGAGATTGTGGCTTTAAAAAGAAAAAAGAAAGAACAAGAAAAGGAAATGGCTGAAGCAGAGGAAAAACATCGGCAAAAGATATATGACTTATTATTTGAGAGAGAAGAACTCTTAGCTGAGACTAGAAGGAATGACCTCAAGACTAAAATCCTGAATCAAGAAGTTAAAGGTTTGGATCAGGAATTGTTTGGTAGCCTTAATGATTTAAGAAGCAAAGCCCTAAATAAAATCTCAAATCCTGACAATGATGAGTTTGAGAAGGAAGGACCTGTCATTAGGAAATTGTTCCCATACGAGATTGAACAAAATGCAAAACTCAAAGTGACTACTAAAGATGCCCCTGACAAAGGTAATCAAAAGGTTGTTGGTGTCAGCATAAATGAGACTAAGCATAAAGTTTCCAATCTTGAAGGAATACCTCAAATTGATTTGGACATTGAACAAGCTAGGAAGGCTAAAGACGACTTGGAAAAACAATTAGAAAAGTTGGAATTGGAGGCTGCTGCAGCTAATATGAAAATGAAGATAGCTTTGCTTCATGCTACTAATAATACTAATGCAAGTAGTTCTATGCATGTGAATCAAGGAGTACAACAATTAAATCCTTCTGCTAATCTAAATGTGAACAATCAAGGTGCTGCTCCTAAAGTC
>MU227311.1:17366-63912 GCA_018584345.1 Thuja plicata
ATATACAATGGCATCATTAAACACATATGCCAGTAATATCAACAAACATGAATCCAAACATTTGAATACAGTGAATCGATATCCTTGAGCACAAGCACCAATAACATCAAATAATAGAGATAAAGCAATGGCTAGGGCACGACACTAGTAGAATGCGATCATTTCAGAGAGAAACTCCCTCAAAAATAAAATGTAATGCATTTGAATATGATGCCAGAGGCTCAAAAGATGAATAAATCACATACCTTCTCCCACGCTTAGCTGTCGCTCCTTTTCTCCCACTCTCCAATCGAAATTAAAATGATGAGGTTGTTTCACTTTTTTTTTTAATGTATACCCTGAATCTGTCAAAATTTTGATGGTTAATTAAACACCCATCGGAATACCGACATCATCAGGTCCTATTACAAAAAAAAAAACCAAATTTGTAAGAAAAAGTTACCCATCGAAAACTTTTGTCAAAATTTGGCCCCAAATGTAGTAGTGACTCCTCCTCTAAAGGTGCAGATAACATCTTGTGGGGTCTTCTCCCTTAGCACACCCTCCTCCTCTCCCACCTATGAATCTCTCTATTGGAAAACATGTCAGGCTACATTATCAAAAATAGGATCCTACTAAGCCTCATCCATCTCCTCATCTACTATACCAGTAGATGCAACACCAATGCCAACAGAGCCAAAGGTCCCTCACTCACCATGCTGCCACTGGTGCCTTACTATGGGTGCCCTACTAGAACAGACACCTAAGTCTCCTCTTGCTCCTCTATGTGTAAGGACTCCCTATCCTCCACTTGTATCACTTTGTAGGACATCTACCTCCTCTATATAAGGCACTCTCTCAACTGGATCCATGAACCTTAGAAAGGGATGACGTGCAAAATAATTCTTATACTGAGTTGTGACACTTGCATCTGCAATATCCTCCAAATAATCCTAGGATGGCCGGTGTAACCCTATAAGCTTGTGTAAACAAAGAGCCAGATATAGTCTCAGAGACCACCCTCTTTTGGTTGTCCATACTTTCATAGTACTTGAGACACTGCAAAGTGCTCAACAACAGTAGAAGTCCTCCTAAGAAAAGGACATGATATGAAGAAGTATCTCCTTTGAGCCCTCCAGTCAGCCCAAGCCTTAGTGCCTCTGTAAGGCCTCCAAACAACCATGCTGAGATCATCAAGCTGACGTCTCCAATACTCAGTCTTCCCCAAGTGTGGCTACATCAATAAACCTAAGTAACTATAAACAAAAGTGTCGTGGGTCCACAACACACACCACATTTTGGTCCTCTAACCATGGGGACCCCCTTCTCTTTTTTGGTGTTTTTTTGTGTCTGCCCCTTTCCCTGTTCCTTGAACTGGGTCTCTTGAGGAGCCTATTGAGAAGAAAAGGCATTATTATCCTTTTCACCCTTTCAGTATTTTGGAGGACCCTACATCCTCTGAAACACTGAGATGGTCGAAAGGCCAAACCTAGCCCTTTTTGTGTTTTGGCCTCTGAAACACTGAAACAACTAAAGAAGAAAACTTTTATACCTTTCAATGTTTCGAACCCTGAAACACCGAAAGATGGAATGAGGTCACCTAACATTCGGCATTTTGGACTCCAAAATTGGGTGACATTACCCCATGGGGTATTTAAACAGCCTGATCCCTAAGTGATCCTCACTTTATTTTTTTGTTTCTTGAGTTTTTCAACCTACACGCACTCACCATTATAGTTCACCTCCTCACTCGATCGTTTCCACTTTCTCCCCGCTCTTGTCTCTTCATGTTTTTTGTCCTTCCCCTTCCCACAAATGACAGTAGGGTTCCCATTTTCTTGACTATCCTCTCATTTTTTTTCCTCTTTGGTTAGTTAGGGTTTTTCTTGGGTTAGGACATGTTTCTCTCCCCAAGTCCCAAGTGTTCACACCTATTGGGCTTTTGGGGGAAGCAGTCTTCTATTTTGGTGTTTTTCTTTTTTTTTTTGGGTTTTACTTAGGGTTTCTCATCGTGAGCTAGTCGTAGGTTTTTGGCCTCCAAAAGGCCAAAAACTTTCCCTCTTAGGTTGGCTCTCACACAAGTTCCCCTCGTACCTTATGTCTCTTTGGCATTTTAGACCTCAGCAACACCCGAAAACCCTGAAAATTCTGAATGACCAAAGATAGGGTCTTCCCTCAAGAGGTTTCAGACTTTCAAAGTCTGAAACTATTTTTGGCCTTTTGCACCCCAAAACCTTGAGAGGGTTTTGTTCTTTTGATTTCACTCTTTTGCACTGTTAGCACTTTTTCTTGTTGAATCACTATATAGCTTATCAAGCTTGACTCTCAGACTCGCAGTTCTAGATTCATACAAGGAAAAGGCTAATTAACAAGGATATAATCTTCTACACTTCGGGCTCCACAAACCCAGGCAGGTGTAACTTTCATAGATTACTGATTCTCAATAAACCTAACAGTGGAAAAACTCATTCACTCTTGTCTTAAACTACAATAGTTGACAACACATCCTACAGATGGACATCATTAACCTTATGCAGAGTTTAATAAGCCAAACAATGAACTTATCAAGAGCAATAATTAGTGTAAAATGATATTCATATTTCTTCTTTTTTATTTCTAGACTTAGGAAGGATAACCTATTGATTCTCTCTTCAAGGAATCACCACAATGAATTGTATCTCTCAATACAATTAATTAGACATATTTGTTCTTAATAAAATAAATAAAAGATTTTGTGTATAATTGATTGATGATAAGAACTACTTGTCCAAAACTTGACCAGTGCCTAATTCCAAGAAAAGAGTCATAATGGAACATACATTCACAAAGAAGATAATTAATTAGAACACAAAAATATGCCAAATAGAATGCCTTACAAACTATCCTCTCATTCTCACACCTCTGTATCAAATTCTTGCACAAAGCACTAACCCTCTAGAACTATTTGCAAGATGTAATCCCTCCTTGAAAGAAACTCACAAATAATAGCATAGTTACCTCATAACTGGTACATTTAATATGTCTGACAAATTAAACATACAAGATATAAAACATAAATGCAAACAGACATCAAAGATTTGAAATAGGAAATTCCATTATATTTTATTAATGATCTTCTGATCCAATGCAATCAAATAGAATGAAAACCTTTTGAAAGCTAGACAAAATTGAAATGTCTTCCTCGTAGTTTTGATTTTACCATCTTTTACAATGTCTTGCTACTTTCTATATATAGTCATCATTAGTCATCTTGGAATCCTTAAGAATTAAGGATGCAACAAGCTTTGGATGACTAAGCTATAAGAAAAAACACATGAACGACACATAATACAAAATAAAAAGTGGAGTGAAAACCACTTTTGTTACAAGATATTCAAAGTAATTTGTCTTCTGACCGCCTGATCATTGTACTTGCTTTAAACTAGTTTGAAAATAACCAACTAGAATTTGTTGTCCTTGATCTTGTTGATGTAGAAAATTTTACCTTTTCCTGTCTCATTCAAAATGTTAGGTAACATTGTCATTTGTTCTCCTTTACACATTATCACCTTCTCCTTGATCAATGACATTATATCTATCCTTCCATGTTGCATACACGTCATCACTTGGCCAAGCGAAACTCATGACTTCATTCATTTTATTGTTGATCTCATTCCAACTGACACTTGTTTTCTCAACTTCCTCTTTCCAGAATTCAAAAAATGACTTGGCTTTGCTAATGATTTCCACAGTTTGAGAAAACAAAAGTGTGCTTTCCAAAGTAATAATTATGTTGGTCCTAGTTGCCAATGCCTCATTCATTTGCCTCATCCACAATGCTTCATTTTTTTATTTCACCATTCTTCTTGAAAATATTAGGAAACATTTCATATTGATCCTTTGAATACTCTTTCCTCAAAGTCTCTACATTCCTTATGATGATGCTTCTCTTCATGTCTAAGTCTATTATCAACTTAAAACATTTATAAGTGCTAATGAGCACAATGTCAACATTATTTTTCTCCTTGGATGAAGAATGGAAAAAATTTCAATTCCACTATCTTTCCTTTCCATTTATCCATGATTTGATCCCATTTGTCCTTATCTGTTTTGAACTCATCTATTATGCTACTGATCTTTTTTCCTTGTAGGTAAATGGTAGCAGGACTTAAATCCTGAGTACATTGCATGAGAGTAGCATCTATCTTATTAGCATACCTCTTTTGTAATGATGCCTTTGCTTCTTTAAAAGTGGCACAGTCTTCATCCCATTTCTTTGTGGATTTTTCCAACTTGAACCTCTCAGCAATTAATGTCTCTCTAAATCCAAATCTTCTTGTGTAGTAGGACTTGATGGAATAGGAGAAGGATGATAAGTTATAATTGGACTAGATGATGAGGGCTAGTGTGGGTCCTGTGCAATCATTCCTTGAGGAAAAAATTGAGCCATTTTTTTGTCTTCTAGAATAGTAATTTTCTTATCCTTTTCAATAGATTTTATTTTTTCATCATTATAGGCTTTCATAATAGTCGCAAATTTTGACTTTAGGCTTTCAATTTCTTCCTCTAATCTTTGGCCCATGCTTACCCCAAAATTGGCAGATTCTAAAGTGATATTAGGTTCTTCAACAGCTCTTGTTTCTGCAACCCTTTTTACCAAGAGGCTACCTGCATGATCTGTACGATCATCTTTATCAGTTTTTTCATGGATCTTTCTCCTTATTTGCCACATAACTAGGCTGTATGATCTTCACTGAATTTTACTTCTTTTGATGCTTGTTGTGCTTCTACCTTAGTAGCATGGACATTTTTAGTTTCCTTTCTCACAACATCAAAAACAATATCATCTATTATGTCCCATTCTAGAAGTATTAATACCCTTTCTTTCTTGACCAAATATTTTCCTTCTCCAGGAGTTATCTTTCCAAACCTGGATATCATTTCCTATTTTATCTTATTTTCAATTTCTTCTTTTCTCCTGGCAGGCTATTCCTCTTTCTTTTGTTGGCAGTTTTCTTTGAATTCATTGATCTGAATTCTCCATAAGAACTGCCAAAATTCCCTAGCTTTAAAAAAATTATCATCAGAAAGAAACTTGTCACTAGCATGTTCTATCAATGGGTCTAATTCCTTCCTAGCATATTCTGCAGCTATTAAATCTAGTTCACCATGTTTTGGAGCTTTAGGCATCCCTTCTTGCAGCTCTTGGGCTGTAACATATATTTGCACAACACTTCCCATTTGTAATAATTTCTCTGCTACAACCTGCTCATCCATATGCATAGGAGATTGGGAAAGAGAAAAAATTTCTTCATGTTGTTGTTTGTGTAGTTTTCCTTCTACCTTTTGCAATTTGGGAAATGACAATGATTGATCACTGGAGTCTAATGGCCTTTTCCCTTTTGGATCAAGGGTATTTTCATCTCTTGGTAGGAATGTCCTATATCCTTTCCTTTGGTACACCACATACTTATCTGTCTGGCTCTGTTTGTAAAATAACATCCCTTTTCTAGTTTAATGCATGCATGATGTCTTCAAACATTACCATTAAGGACTCAATATTTTTAGCCCATGGCTGAAACTCCTTTAAAGGATCATACAACTTATCAAAGTTGTACAAAATCAAGGCTTTTCTTGTATGCTAGCCATTTTTCCTTTTTGATCTCTTGTTCTATCAAATCAAATTCATTTCTAATCAAATCTTTAGGAAAGTTAAACCGACGGTTAAATACTAAACATTTGGTCTTCTCCCTGAACATATCCTTGATAAATGCTTCTAGATCATCACATCTTGACATTGCAGTAGTCAAATTATAGGGGTCCAAATATGTTTGCAAGTGCTTCCATCCTCCTTTTGTGATGGAAAATTGATGGGAAGCTGTGATTTTGGGGGAAATGGTTCCTTTCCCTCTTCCTGTTAGTGCTTCTTCTTGTTAGCCTCCAATCTGCCTTATAATTTTTGCTAATCCTATCTTAAGGGGCACCCTATAAGGTATTATGTTTGGTACTCCTCTGAAGCCATAAACTCTGAACACTGTTGATACTAGATAAAGAATAATGTCACCCCAATTATGTACTATTTCAAGATCTGTCTTATATTCCTTTGACCTCAAAATTTCTAATAGTGACATAGGAATTATAGGATCAACAGACATCAGTAATGCCCTAAGTTTGGCAGCAAAACACCTATCAAAATTTATATAACTTACACCTTTTTTGTCCTAAGGCATATCTGCATTCCATAATTGCACAGGAATATCTTCATCATCTTTGAACCTCATCATGTTCATCTCCTCCTCAAAGTAGTCTTCCTCCTTAAATAAAAACATGTTCATCAGCATGGAGTACCATGCAAAAGGTCTAGCAAATTTAGAATTCTTGATGCCTATCAAACCCTCATGAATTAGGTCTGTAATGTATGGAGCAAAATAAAAAATTATTGCTAAATGAGGATGCAAGATCTAGACCATCATGAACATATAATGGATGGGCATCTCATTTTCTTCATCATCCCCAAAGATTTGACAAAGAACCCTATATACTCCTTTGGCTTTTGGAGTAAAGTAATCGAGTTTAAAAGGTTCTTTGGTGTTTGGTCCTACCAGAACCAAGTCCCCAACTTTGATAAAAAAAAACTCCTTCAGTGGTTATTCTCTAAAATATCTCCTTTGGGCTTGATATATCTCTTTAAATTGAGTGAAATAAATCTTGTCCATAGGGGTGTCTTCATCATTCAATCTTAAAAATTCTTTGATTTCTTCTGAAGTTACACTAATCATGATGTGTCCATTTTTATCCCAGACCACCCTAGCTATGATGTCATAATTTTTAGCTATCTCCATAAGCATGTCTACATCTATAAAAACTCTAGGCACCACTAATTTTACCACATCAAACTACCATACATTATTGTTTGGGGCAAAGGCATTTCTCTGGCTGAAAACTACTTTGAACAAAGCTAAACCATTCATACATATCTTGGCATCTTTAACCCATTTACCCAGATCGCACAGACCCTCACCAATTTTCAAATGTGGGTTTTTGGGGACCTCCTTTATTTTGGTGGAATCGTTAGTAGAGATCGACAATTTTTGTATCAGGTCATCACACACATTTCTCTCCCGATAATTTACTTTTCCTTTAAACTCTCTTCTGGGAGGCATTTTGAACTTAGGGTTTTAAAGTCTAATAATTAAAATTTTTGAGAATGAAACCTTCTTATTGTAAATCCTAATATTTTTTCAAAATTTTTAGAACTTCAAAAACACCTATACCAGAGAATTACCCATTTTGCAGATAGCTTGAAAATCTGAATGTGATTACTGCAAATTTGCTCCGCTTCACAATTTTGACAATTATGCAAAATGAGACTTGAATTATTGATCAAATAACTATCCCATCATTTTAAGCATTAAATTCCAAGTGAGGCAAAGCACATGTTTGACATTACTTCTTCTAAGTTCAAGACTTCACGACCAACAGTTCATGACTGTAACTTTATCATTTTAAAATATAGTCGTCGATCTTGATAAATTTCCTTTACATCGGATGGTCCACAACAAGTCTTTTATAATGTTCATCTCCTTCAACACGTGTCACAATGACACATTCCCTCAATGGTTATGTTTCAAGAACTTTTGATTTGAGGCTTTATGCCCACCGTTAGATCTTTTCATACTTAACTATAGTTTAGCTTACTTTACATTGCCAGAGGGTCCCATCACTTTGGACACATGTCACCACAATGCGATCCATTAAAGATTAAACATCTATCACTTTACATTCAAGTCATAGCACCAGCCATCCGATCTTCATGATCTTTACTTCCTTTATTTAAATTTATGAACCGCAACTATGATCCCACAGAGATAATTTGTGACACTGCGCAATGCCTCAAAGGTTAAATCTGCATTACTTTTGATCTAAGGTTTTGTGCCAACCTTTAGATCTTTATTAACCTGTCTTGTCTTTAGTTAACTAGCCCTCTATCAACTATAGTTTCCACTTTCCTAGTAGGACATGTGTCACAATGACATGTTCCCTTAATGCTTAAAATCCTTTCATCTAGTGTTGGAGGGTTAATGACACCATTAGAAATTTTTGAAAATGCCACTGATTTATCTGATTCTTTATTATAATGTTGGGCCTACTGGTTACCACATGTCACAATGACATTTTTCCTCAATGGTTATTTCATCATCATCTTCATAGTGAGGCTTTGTAACCACCATTAGATTAGATCTATCTTGTGCTATATTTAACTTCAGCTTTATGACTATGCTCAGACCCACTTGGACACGCGTCATTATCGTGCAAAGCCTCAAAGGTTAAATTATTTCATCTTTCATCTTTAGGGAATGTGCGGGCCATCAGATCAAACATGATCTATGGTGATCTTATGACTTGTATTTTAACTGTAGCCAAACCCGCCAGATACACATGGCATCATGGCGTAATTCCTTCAAGCATATATTTTGATCATCTTCATCTTAGGTAATGCGTGAACCATCCGATCGAAAAGAAATTGCCTGTGACATGATTTAATGTAAATAAAGGACTTACAGGCTCTTGAAATTAGGAAAAATTAAAGTTTTAGGGACTTAAGAAATATTGAACACAACCCCTCTTAACAAGAACACAAGGGTTTAAGTCACTTAAGTGGAAAATAAAGTAGCTCAAAAAAAAGAACAAACCAATGAAGAATTAGGGTTTTTTCTCCTGGAATGGACAAAGATAACCTAGGGACTAGGTTTTTTATATATTTTTCTCACCATGCATGGGTTTCAACCTATTGCAAGAAAAATTGCATATACACCTGAACAAATTTTGACAATTTAGAACACATTTTGACACTGAGAACAAAATTTTTTGCAACAAGACCCAGAAGCTATAAATATATCCAACAATGGCTCTCTTTGAGGATGATTGAATGCAAGGTCATATTAAGAAAATAGATCTCTGGAAAGCAGACCAAAACCAATCTAACCTAAAACAAAAACAAGCACATAACTGGGAAAGAAACACACCTATACATAATATACAACACCAATGTGCATGGAAAAACAATTGAAGAAATTGAAGAAATTATTTAGGAAATGTCCATGCACTGGAAAATCCTATTATTCATCATTCATATTCTTGAGAAGATATGAATCCTTTCCAAAAATCTGATAAATAACAAAAGGCCCTAACCACAATGATTCAATTTTTTTATGTTTGCCTTTGTCTTCAGCCCTGGCATTCCATTGCAATACAAAGTCACTAGACTGGAATTTTATTTCAGTTTCCCTCTTGTCAAGAAGGTATTTCATCCTTTTTTTTAGTTTGATGTTCCCCTTTTGACTATCTCTCCTCACTTCATCCAATTCTACTAGTTGCACCATTCTTTCTTTCATAGGTTCATAAACCTCAATCTCTTCATCTTGGATGAACTTATAAATTGGAAGTAAATTGTTCACAGACATTCTTGATTGAACACCATATACCAGTTCAAAAGGAGATTTCCCTATGGCTTTCTTCACATTTATTCTACCCGCCCACAAGGCAAGTTTTAACTTTGCATGCCAGGCTCTCTTGTTATTCTCTAGGGTCTTCTTTAAAATTTTCAGAATACTCTTGTTACTTGATTCTACTTTCCCATTGTCCTATGGATGGTAAGGGGATGAGTAAGAAATGACAATTCCCATATAAGAGAAGAAATCAATAAAATTTTCAGATCTAAAGCACATGGCATTGTCCATTACTAGCTTGATTGGAACACCAAATCTAGTAATCACAATGTTCATCAAAAAATCAATGACAACTATACTTGTAGCCCTTTTAGTTGGAGTTTCCTCCACCCATTTGGTAAAATTGTCAATCACTAGTAGAATTCAACTATGCCCCCCACTTGATTTCTCGGCAAATTCTCCTATAAAATCCATTCCCCGCATGGAAAAAGGGGCTTCTACAACTATGGGATTCAATATTAAAGCTCCTAAAAACTTCATCTTGTTGGAGAATCTCTAGCAGGTTCACACTTCCTAACAAATGCATGAGTATCTTGAAATAAACAAGGCCAATAATAGCCCACCCTTAAAATTTTGTGAGATGTTGATCTAGTAGAGTAATGTCCTCCACACATTCTAGCATGCATTTCTTTCAAAACCTCTTTAGATTGTCCTTTATCAAGATATAACAACAATATCCCATCCTTGTTTTTCCAATATAAATTACCATGCAACAAGACATATTTCTAAGCATGTAACCTCGGGCTTCTCCTTTGGTTAACATTTAAACTTTTTGGGCAACTAGCATTTTTAAGAAAATATACAATGTTAGTATACCATGGCTGGATTTCAATACTTGTAACAAAATTTTCACAAGTATTAACATTGTTTACATGAACTAAGTCCAAATTATCTTTTGTCATCAATTTTGCCAATCCCAGTCCTCTCACCAGCTTTGTGATATGAATTTCCAAATCAGATTCATGAACTTTGTTTATCCTCTTACATCTCTTTCCTATTACCTCACTTTGGACAAAAATTTCTTTTACAACAGCATGAGGAAGATATGCATTTACTTTTGCACATACAAGATAAGGCCTAAAAGCCTTAACTATTTTTACCAAGGCATAAGGGTTTTTTTCCATCAACTGATAATTCAACTCAGCTGATTGTAAAGATCTGCTAAAAAATGCTATAGGATGTTCAAACCCTTCATCATCCTTCTGCAATAGGACTATAGCAATGGTACAAAAAGAAGAAAATGGTTTGGTATAGTCAGGAGACACTAGGATAGGGGCTTCTTAGATGGCTTGTTTTATCTTCTCAAAAGCTGACTGTGCTTCTTGATCCCATTCAAATTTTAGATCCTTTTTCAATAGCTTGACTATGGGCTTGACTAGTTCTAAAAAATTTTCAATAAACATCCTGACAAAATTAATTTGTCCCAAAAATATTGTATACCTTTTAAATTCTTAGGATCAATCACTTTCTGAATAGCCTCAACTGTTTCTGGATATATTCTTACTCCTTTCTTTGACACTATGTGACCTAAAAATTTTCCTTCAGTGAAAACAAAGTGACATTTCTTTGGGTTTGATACCCCATATTTTAATGCTTTAATCATGACCTTCTCCAAGTGGTTACAATTATCTTTTTCTTTCTTTGAAAAGGTTTTCAAGTCATCTTGGTAAACTACCATAAGAAAATCTATGAGATCCTTAAAGGCTTCATCTATGGCTCTCTAAAAAGTTGCACCAACATTTTTTAAACCAAAAGGCATGTGAGAATACACATAAGTGCCCCAAGGAGTGGTGAATGTTGTCTTGAATTGTTCTGATTCCTTGACCATCACCTAATTGTAACCTGAGAACCCATCCATCATAGATAGTAGATCACATCTAGTGACCTTGTGTAACATAGCCTCCATATTAGGTAGTCCATAGTTGTGTTTTAGTGAGGCTACATTCAAGTTTCTAAAGTCAACACATAACCTTATGTCCCCATTCTTCTCAGTGACCAAATTAGAAACCCATGTTGAATGTCTGATAGGCTGAATTATGCTTGCATCCATTAACTACATTAATTCCATCTTCATTTTAGTAGCCAATAGCGGGTTGATAGGTCTTTTTTGTTTCTTAAATGGTCTCACATCTTCTCTAAGTGGGATATCATGCTGAAACAAGTCTTTTCTATAGGCTTTCAGATCCTCGTAAGACCAAGAAAAAACATGTTTATATTTTTTTAGAAGCTTTATCATATTCAATCTCACATTCCTATCTAGCTTTTTACCAATATAGACCAACTAAGGAGATGACTCAGATGCTAGATTTATTTCTTCCAAATCTCCTATCTTGGCATTGGATTTCTGGGACATATAATGATCATTTATACTAAACATGCCCTCCAATTCAACTAATCCTTTAGGAATATGATTAGTAGCTAGCTGAATAAATTCTTGATCAAAAATACATTCCTTGCCATCCACAACTGCTACTAAAGATTTATAGTCAATTTTCTGGTCATGATATTAATCTACACATTGGATAAATCTAAGGATATCATCATAATCTTCAAACACTTTCTAGCTATGGATATTATCAGGGACTATTGGTATATTTTTTATTTCTACCATTGATCTCCCAACCAGGATAACATCATTGGTTTTCAAGGCAACATTAGCAAGAAAGTTTGCCATTATGTTGTTTGATCTTTCTACCCAAAGAATCAAAAAATTCTAACCTATCCCAGACTGCATACTTGTACAACCTCAGTCTATCATCTTTGGAAGCATACTATTCCCTTATCTGAGATATGATCAATTGGGAATCTCCATGAATTTTCAAACATTTGATACCATGTTTAATGACAATGTCCATTCCCAAAATTAAGGCCTCATGCTTGGTTGTGTTATTTGTAAAATAAAAGGCTAACCAGAAATAATATTAAAACTAATATCTGATGGAGAAATGAATGTGATTACTTCTCTTGATCCCTCCTCGGAGCATCCTCCATCAAAGAACATCTGCCACAGTCCATCTTGTTGCAACAACAACTCATCAATAGTTGGATTAGTATTCCTCAATTGTGGCTTAATCTCTTTCACACCAAAGTTTTCAATATCAATATCTACACAAAAATTTAATTGGTCAGGCACAACCATCTCCACCATCACAGGTGAACAAGGTTCTCTATACAACTTGACCTCATTACCATTTACAGGAATTGTTGCATAGGATAATTCTAACTGCAGTCTTCCACCATAATGGGGCTTTGTATCCACAACAACTATGTCCATTATGTAAGTAGCTTCTGCGAAAGTAGCAATTTTTACTTCAATGACTTTCAATGTTCCTATTACAGGAAATTCCCTATTATCCATTGCATAAGAACTTCCAGAAGGGGTGGTGACTTGAAGGCCCAACTCTTTCATGACATGATCTGACATTACAGTTGTTGCACTACGAGAATCTATCATGTAATTTTTTACTAAGAAATTATTTACCATCAAAGTGACATAAAATGGGTCAACAGATAATGGTTCTTGAGTAATTACATTGCCAATGTAGATATTGGAAATTTCTTTTCCTTTCACTTGTTCTTCTTTTTACTTGATAGATGGACTTTCCTTTTTACCATTATTTGAATTCAAGTATATTTTCTCTTGGTTTGACATAGAGACATCATCTATCCCTCTCAAAAGTGCTAATGCAGCTTCTTTATGCTCTTTTATTTTCAACATCTCCATCAGTGGGAATGAAACTTTCATCAGATTTAGAGTATGTTTCATTTCAAATAGGGGTAATTCAGAGGATACAACACCCATATTTTTACCTTTCTTGGCTTTATCATAGGCTACTTGCTCCTATTTTTTTCCTTCTTGTTCCTTATGATTAGAAAAAGGTTTTTCTTGTCTTGCAGACTTCTTATCTTTTCTTTCCTTAACAAGAAAATCTACAGCACCTTGAGGGGAGTCTTTTCTGATATATGTAGGGGAAAGTTTACCTTGAGTAGGCTTCACTCTCCTATTTCTCAAATTGTATGCCTCCCTGGCTTGATTGATGGCTGCAACAGTCAAGGATCTCTTTTCTTCATTAGTAGGAACTTTGAAATGAGAATGTGACTTATCATTTCCTACTGCATTTACAATTGCTTGTGACATAATATTAGCCTCATCATTTGGATAGGGAACTAAATATTTTTGATACTCTAAGTATTTCCCTCTTGTAGCACGCATATCTTCAAGAGGCTCATCTTTATTTGAAGACCATGGATAAGGTAATTTTACTGTAAACATGTTAATTGTAGGGCCTTCTTATCCTGCACCTATTTGTTCATCCCTCTTATCCATTTGATCAGATAAGGCTTGGGATACCACACATTGATATGAAGAATGTGGCAAGTTACAGGAAGCAAGGCAAGGAGTTTTTTCAACATAATTTGTACTATTCTTTTTTAGCGGGTCATGGGTTTCCTTGGTTTTTTGGTTCTCTTTATCTTCAAAGACGTGCTTACCATTATTCCGGTTTGTTTTGTATGGGTAATCCCTCATGTTAGGATTCTTATCAAACCTTTGGTTTGAATATTTGTTATCACGGTAACCTCCCCTGTCATTTTTGTCCATTTTAGAAGCAAGGTATTTTACTGCACTCACTAATTTGTCAACTGTGTCATCTTCTTTGATAGGTTTGCTAGCTGGTCCCTTTTCTTTCCAAAGTTTACTATCATCCCTTTTACCCATCTTTCATGATGCTCTCCTATTTATTTCAATATCAATAGCTACTTTGTATGCATCTCTCAAGGTTGTTGGGTTTTTTTCCCTAAGAAGGTAATACATCTTACCATCAACAACATTGAAATAAGTTGTCAGACACACTTCCTCATCTAACCTCAACACTTGGAATAATTTATTCATGGCCTTTTGGAATCTATTGTTAAATTCTTCCATATTATCATTAGGTAGCTTCTTGATATTATTGAATTCATTCATCATATAACCAGAGTTTACATGTTCTTAGTATTGTTTTCTAAATGATTTTACAAACTCATCCCAATATGTAATGCTATCATTAGGTAGATTTCTAACCCAATCCCTAGCATCTTCTGTTAAGGACTGAACAAAAATATTCATGATGACATCTTCATTTTCAATTTTAAAGTCAGTTATCTTATCACTGAAAGATTTCAAATGTTATTCACAAGTTATAACATTATTTCCTGTGAATTTAGGGATATTAAATCTTACCTCATTGGGGATCACATTTGGGTGACCAAGATGCCATCAAAGAAAAGGTCTCTATATCTGTCCCTATGAACATGTATCATTTGGAAGTTTCCCAACACATTGTTACCACTTGGGCCTGATGCTCCTTGATTTTGAATAGGTGGGGGACCACCCTGCTTCACACCAGAGTTTTGAGTATTCAAACCAAAACCAACATGTTTTGAACTTGTTTTTGGACCAAGAGTTTAAGTACTTGGGCCACTACCACCGTAATTTTGTTGTTGTATCCTAGTGTTAATAGGTACAAAATTACTTGCAGTTGTAGTAGTATTGGCATGCAAAAAGGAAATTCTCATTTTCATGTTAGCGATTGCAACTTCCAATTCCATTTTCTCTAGTTGTTTGAGCCAGATCTTCCTTGAGATTTCTATATTGTTCAATTTCTAAATCAAATTGAGTCATTCTTGTAGGGGTAATCTTATTATGATTAGGCTCATTGATGCTTATACCCACTGTAAGGAAACTCAGGTGCGGAAACAACTTCCTACGCTAATCTCTATAGGAAAGTATTGTGCAAATTCTTTTAAATCCTTACAATTACAGATTCGTTAACTACTTTAACAAAGATATTGCAACCACATACCATGCATACAGAANNNAGAGAATGACACAATGATATACCCTGGGGAAAACCTTTCGGTAAAAAACCCCAGCACTCCAAAACCTGCACAATGTATTGATCAAAAACTATTACAGTTACAATACATTTGCAATGCAAGTTCTTTCAGAAGATTTCAAAACCCTTGAAGAAAAATCATGGCAGCATAAACCGTTCCAACAATACACTCACATCACTCTTCTTTGCAACCCTAAAAAATGCTTATATCATGCGCTTCACTTTTTAGGGCTACTCCTAACGATAACCGTATTAGGGTTTTTACCATTCTTCGAGAAAATAGGAAACCCAAAATTTTTTTCGGGGTGATGCCCCGAACCCCACGATTGGGGAAGAGTGTACAGTACTCACATTTATCAGTTGCCACATGTCTTCACCTGTCATTGAATCTTCCTAACATAGCTCTTAACGTGTCATAGGAATTCGTCATAACCGTTTTAGCCATGATCTCCTTACACACAATTCAAGATGCCGACACATCAACATTATTTGCAAGAAATACATTTTACAAAACAAATAATAAGAATAGGAATTATCCAAGGTTGAGACACCTTATTCCTAACACCCACAACCTTTTATTTTCCTTTAATTGAGACATTTTTATCATCTCCAATGATATTTGCATTTTACTTAATTTCTTTTGGGAATAATTGTCTAATGATAGGTCCTTCTCCCTCAAACTCATCTTTGCTAACATTTTCCTTCTTGCTAGCAAATTGTTTCCTCAAAGCTTCAAATTCACCAAATAGATCAACGTCTAAACCTTTAACCTCTTCATTTAGACTTGCAGCCTTGAACTCATTTCTTCTTGTTTCTGCCAAGAGTTATTCTCTCTTGGTTAACAAGTCATAGAGCTGTTGTTCCCATTTCTTCCTTACATCTTCTATTTATGCTTCTTTTTCATGATTTTCTCTTCTCAAAGCCATGATCTCTTCTCTTAACTTATCAAAATCATAAGAGGTTGTCTCAGCAGCAGATGTTTCTTCTGGTGGAGCTAGATTTTCTTTTGCAGGGAAAAACCTACATCCATAGTTTCCCCATCTCTAAAATGATCAAAGTTTGTATCAGCTCTATAAGAATAAACTGGCCCTATGGGTTCTACAATTTCAGATGAAGATGACATTCTTTCTAGAATAGGGGTTTCCATTCTCCCCTTAGAGGTATTTGGGGAATCATGTTTGGACCCACCTCTCTTGAACCATTGTCTCCTTCCAGGTGTATGGAGCTCTTCTCCAATATCCTTCTTAGGATTAGCTTTGAAATAGGATCTAGTATTTCTTTGCTGATTCATCTTTTAAAATAGACAAGTATATTCAATATGTTCAATATGAAAATCACAATGGAATGCATAGAGATTAGAGTCACCACCTCCTTGCAAAGGACAAGTATATATAAAAATAGCTAATAATCTTTTCCAACTTAAACTTTCTTTCACAACAATAAGTCTAAACAAAGCCCATATGCAAGGTTTTCATGGTAGTTTCTCACCTTGGCCAAATATGTAATCACAAGAGAACTATCCTTTACTATCTATACTTGTGCAGATTCAATTTCTCCTGCAAATGTTTCTTCAAAAATATGTATTGGGGCACATCAAAGAATTCAGAACCGCCACTCAATCTATGTGAGATAATATTTGTATCATTTTTAGGATCATGACCTTCATGCAGTGCGCAGTGACAGATAAATAGAATAGACTCTCTCACACAATTATTTAGAAAAATAGACTTATTTTTAGTATCACAAGGACTAACTCTCTGATAAACATATCTCTAGAACATTTAAATGTAATCCCCAGTAGAGTCGCCAATTTGTCAGAACTTTTTCTTGTTGAATGACTATATATCTTATCAAGCTTGACTCTCAGACTCTCAATTCTAGATTCATCTAGGGAAAAGGGTAATTAACAAGGATATAATCCTTCTAAATTTTAGGCTCCACAAACCCAGGTAGGTGTACCTTTCATAGATTACTGATTCTTAGTAAACCTAATAGTGGAAAAACTGATTCACTCTTATCTTAAACTACAACAGTTGACAACACATCATGCAGTTGGATGCCATTAACCTTATGCAGAGTTTAATAAGCCAAACGATGAACTTAACAAGAGATAAAATAAGTGTAATAAGGACATTCATCCTTCTTTTTTAGTTCTAGACTTAGGAAGGATAACCTATTGATTCTCTCTTCAAGGAATCACCATAATGAATTGTATCTCTCAACACAATTAATTAGACATATTTGTTCTTAATAACATAAATAAAATATTTTGTTTATAATTGATTGATGATAAAAACTACTTGTCAAAAACTTGAGAAGTGCCTAATTCCATGAAAAGAGTCATAATGGAACATACATTCACAGAGAAGACAATTAATTAGAACACAAATAAAATCCCAGATAGAATGCCTTACAAACTATCATCTCATTCTCACACCTCTGTATCAAATTCGTGCACAAAACCCTAACCCTCTGGAACTATTTGCAAGATTTAATCCCTCCTTGAAAGAAACTCAAAAATAATAGCAGATTTACCTCATAATTGGTACATTTAAGATGTCTGACAAATTAAACATACAAGAGCTAAAACATAACTACAAAAAGACATCAAAGATCTGAAATAGGAAATTACATTGTATTTTATTAATGATCTTCTGATCCAATACATTCAAATAGACTAAAACCTTTTAAAAACTAGACAAAATTGAAAAGTTTGCCTCACAGTTTTGATTTTATCATCTTTTACAATGTCTTGATACTTTCTATATATAGTCAACATTAGTCATCTTGGAATCCTTAAGAATCAAGGATGCACCAAGCTTTAGATGACTAAGATATAAGACAAACCAAATGACCGACACATAAGAGAAAATAACAAGTGGAGTGATAACCACTTTTGTTACAAGATATTCAAAGTAATTTGTCTTCTGACCACCTGATCATTGTAATTTCTTTAAACTAGTTCAAAAATAACCAATTGAAATTTGTTGTCCTTGATCTTGTTGATTTAGAAACTTTTACCTTTACCTGTCTCATTCAAAATGTTAGGAAACATTGTCATTTGTTATTCTTTACACATTATCACCTTCTCCTTGATCAACTAGATTATATCTATCCTTCCATGATCCGTAGACCTCATCACTTCGCCTAGCAAAACTGATGAATTCATTCATTTTGTTGTTGATCTCATTCTAGCTGACACTTTTTTTCTCAACTTCCTCTTTCCATAATTCAAAAAATGACATGGCTTTGCTAATGATTTCCACAGTTTTAGAAAACAAAAAAAAAATGTGCTTTCCAAAGTAATAATGTTGTTGGTCTTGGTTTCCAATGCTTTATTCATTTGCCTCATCCACAATGCTTCATTTTTTATTTCACCATTCTTCTTGAAAATATTAGGAAACATTTCATATTGATCCTTCGAATATTCTTTCCTCAAAGTCTCTACCTTCCTTATGATGATGCTTCACTTCATGTCTAAGTCTATTAGCAACTTAAAACATTTATAAGTGCTAGTGAGTACAATGTCAACACCATTTTTCTCCTTGGATGAAGAACAAAAAAATTTCAATTCTACTCTCTTTCCTTTCTATTTATCCATGATTTGATCTCATTCGTCCTTATCTATTTTGAACTCATCTATTATGCTACTGATCTTTTTTGCCTTGCAGGTAAATGGCAGAAGGACTTAAATCATGAATACATTGCATGAGAGTAGCATGTATCTTATTAGCATACCTCTGTTGTATCCATGCCTTTTCTTCTTTAATAGTCACACAGTCTTCATCCCATTTCTTCCTGGATTGCTCCAACTTGATCCTCTCAGCAATTAATCTTTCTCTCTCTAAATCCAAATCTTCTTGTGTAGTAGGACTTGATGGCATATGAGAAGGAGGCTAAGTTGTAATTGGAAAGGATGATGAGGGCTAATGTGGGTCCTGTGCAATCATCCCTTGAGGATAAAATTGAGTCATTCTAGGATAGCAATTTTCTTATCCTTTTCAATAGATTTTATTTTTTCATCATTATAAGATTTCATAACAGTCTCAAATTTTTCTTTTAGGATTTCAATTTCTTACTCTAATCTTTGGGCCATGCTTACCTTAGACTTGGAAGATTCTAAAGTAATAATAGGTGCTTCAATAACTCCTATTTCTACAACCCTTTTTACCAAGAGGATACCTACATGCTCTGCACGATCATCTTTATCAGTTGTTTTATGGGTCTTTCTTGTTATTTTCCACATAATGAGGGCTGCATAATCTTCACTGAATTTTACTCCCTTTGATGCTTGATGTGCTTCTGCCTCAGTAGCATGGACAACATAAAAAACAATAGCATATGTTATGTCCCATTCTAGAAGGATTAATACCTCTTCTTTCTTGACCAACTCTCTTCCTTCTTTAGGAGTTATCTTTTCGAACCTGGATATCATTTCCTATTTTATCTCATTTTCAATTTCTTCTTTACTCCTAGAAGATTGTTCCTCTTGCTTTTGTTGGCATTTGTCTTTGAATTCATTGATATGAATTCTCCATAAGAATTGCAAAAATTCCCTAGCTTTAACAAAATTATCATCAGAAAGAAACTTGTCACTAGCCTATTGTGTCAATAGGTCTAATTCATTCCTAGCATATTCTGTAATTTTTAAATCTAGTTCAACATGTTTTGGAGCTTTAGGCATCCCTTCTCTCAGCTCTTGGATTGTAACATATATTTTCCTAGCACTTCCCATTTGTAATAATTGCTCTGGTACAACTTTCTCATCCATATGCATAGGATATTGGGAAGGAGAATAGATGTCTTCATGTTGTTGTTGTTGTAGCTTTCCTTCTACCTTTTTCCTTTTGGGAGATGGAAATGATTAATCACTCTATTCTAATGCTCTTTTCCCTTTTGAATCAAGGGTCTTTTCATCTCTTGGTAGGACTGTCCTATATCCTTTCCTTTGGTACACCACATACTTCCTTGGTGGGACATTTCTAGTGGGCATTATCCTACCCAAAATTGATTTGGCCTTCTCTGGCTCTATTTTTAAAATAATATCATTTTTCCAGTTTAATGCCTACATGATGTCTTCAAAAATTACCATTAAGGACTCAATATTTTTAGCCTAAGGCTGAAACTCCTTTAAAGGATCATACAAATTATCAAAATGTTGTACAAAATCAAGGCTTTTCTTGTATGCTAGCCATTTTTCCTTTTTGATCTCTTGCTCTATCAAATCAAATTCATTTCTAATCACATCTTCATGAAATTTAAATTGATGGTTCAATACTAAACATTTGGTCTTCTCCTTGAACATATCTTTGATAAATTCTTTGAGATCAACACATCTTGACATTGTAGTAGTTAAATTATAGGGGTCCAAATATGTCTAGAATATTTATGGGTAGCTGTAATTGTGGGGAAAATGGTTCCTTTCCCTCTTTGTGTTAGTGCTTCTTCTTGTAAGCTTCCAATCTACCTTATGATTTCTGCCAATCCCATCTCAAGGGGCACCTTATAAGGTAATATGTTTGGTACTCCTCTGAAGCCATAAACTCTGAACATTGTTGATACTGGATAAAGAATAATGTCACCCCAATTATGTGCTATTTTAAGATCTAAATTATATTCCTTTGTCATCAAAAGCTCTAATAGTGACACAAGAATTATAGGATCATCAGAAAATAGTAATGCCCTAAGTCTAGTAGGAAAACACCTATCAAAAGTGATATAACTTACACCTTTGTTGTCCCAAGACATATCTACATTCCATAATTACACAGGCATATATTCATCATCTTTGACCCTCATCGGGTTCATCTCCTCCTCAAAGTAATCTTCCCCCTTAAATAAAAACATGTGCATTAGCATGGAGTACCATGCAAAAGGTTTGGAAAATTTAGAATTATTGATGCCTATCAAACCCTCATGAATTAGGTCTGCAATGTATGGAGAAAAATAAAAAATTATTGCTAAATGAGGATGCAAGATCTGGACCATCATGAACATATAATGGATGGGAATCTCATTTTCTTCATCATCCCCCAATATTTGACAAGGAGCCCTATATACTCCTCTGGATTTTGGAGTAAAGTAATCAATTTTAAAAGGTTCTTTGGTGTTTGGTCCTACCAAAACCAAGTCCCCAACTTTGTGAAAAAACTCCTTCAGTGGTTCTTCTCTAAAATATCTCTTTTGGGCTTGATATATCTCTTTAAATTAAGTGAAATTAATCTTGTCCATAGGGGTGTCTTCATCATTCAGTCTAAAAACTTCTCTGATTTCTTCTACAGTTACATTGATCATGATGTGTCCATTTTTATCCCTGGCCACCCTATCTATGCTGTCATAATTTTTATCTACCTACATAAGCATGTCTACATCCATAAAAAATCCATGCACCACTAATTTTCCCACATCAAACAACCATGCATTATTGTTTGGGGCAAAGGCATTTCTCTTGCTGGAAACTGTTGGAATAGTCCCAAGAGATAACTGAGAGGGGGGGGTGAATCAATTATCAACAAGTTAAGTTATTTTCTCCAATTAATCACAGAATATCATAAGCACATACACATTTAAGATAACAAAAAATAGAACACCACAATTTTGGTTACGGGGAAAGCAAACTAGGTAAAAACCCTGGTGGGAATTAGAACCCACAAAGAACTGTACTTGAGTATAATAATCCCTGTTAGAAGATCTTACAACCCTATTAGGAGTTGATCTTTACAAAGAAATAAGTACAATGACCTAGTTAAGGGTCAGACCTTGTTAGGAGTCTTTTACAAATAAACCTATTAGGGGTGAGGACTCACTGTCCAAAAGCTCACTGCTTAATATGGTGAAGGCCACAACCTTCAATAAAATAGATATACATTATATCTGAAAATGAACTGTTTAGGTAGACCTGCTGTCTTGATCAATTCCAATGAATTATATATACTCTCTACTTCTTCACATAGATATTTATCTAATGAATGAAATGGCTTTATTGCCCCAAAAAAATCAACATTCTGTTCTATCCTTTTTCTATTCCTTTTCTTATCATTCACACTTGGTGATCTTCAAATGAAATACTATAAGTATCTTCTCCAAAAGATATGTTATTTTTTGGCTTTAGGAATCCCTTCAATGCTTCTTTAGTCAGCCAAACCAAGAACACAACATAACTAGAACTGCACAACTCAAACTGAATAGACACATCACTTCACATAGTTGGCTCCACAAAAATTACCCAAACGTCATGCTTCGGATGAAACACAATTAGCACCTTTGGTTAATTAACTTAGAATCATAACTAAGCATGAATTTGAACATGCATATCCCATAAATAGATGGAACTGAAGAATCAATAAAATTATTGTCAGCTTTTTGAAAACAATCTTCTAAAACTATGTCTGGTAAACAGAGGAACATAACTCAACTGTTACTGAACATCTGAATCTACGTGTATGTACATGGTATATTAAATATGTCTAAAACATAAAAACAAACTTGCAAGGCTTCCACATATTCATACTGAAAAGTGAATATAGTTTACTTTTGTATACTATATGTTGTCATCAATGAAAAACATACAGTCAACTATTTGCATAGAAGCAAATCTCCAACAAAAACTACTCTGAATAGAGCTAAACCATTCATACCTATCTTGGCATCTTTAACCCATTTACCCAAATTGTACATACCCTCACCAATTTTCAAATGTGGGTTTTTGGGGACTATCTCCTTTATTTTGGTGATATCATTAGTAGAGCTTGGCAATTGCTATATCAGGTCATCACACACATTTCTCTCCCGATAATCTACTTTCCCTTTAAACTCTCTTCTGGGAGGCATTTTGAACTTAGGGTTTTAAAGTCTAACAATTAACAATTTTGAGAATTAAACCTTCTTACTATAAACCCTAATATTCTTTCAAATTTCTTAGAACTTTAGAAATACCAGCACCAAAGAATTACCTATTTTGCGGATAGCTTGAAAATCTGAATGCGATAGCTGCAACTTTGTTGTGCTTCACAATTTTGAAAATTATGCAAAATGAGACTTGAATCATCAATTGAATAACTATCCCATCATTTTAATCATTAAATTCCAACTGAGGCAAAGCACACATTTTCCATTACTTCTTCTGAGTTTAAAACTTCACGGCCAATGGTTCATGACTGTAACGTTATCATTTTAAAACATAGCCATATATCTTGATAACTTCTCTTTACATCGGGCGATACACAACAAGTATTTTATAACTTTCATCTCCTGGACCATGTGTCACAATGATGCATTCCCTAAATGGTTATGTTTCAAGAACTTTTGATCTATGGCTTTATGACCACCATTAGATCTTTTCATACTTAACTGCAGTTTACCTTACTTTATGTTGCCAGTGGGTCCTATCACTTTGGACATGCGTCACCATGGTGTGATCCCTTGATGATTAAAAATCTATCACTTTACATTCAAGTCATAGTGCTAGCCATCAGATTCATAATATTTTCTGCCTTTATTTAACTTTATGACCCGTAGCTATGATCTGACAGAGACACATGGAAACACTGCGCAATGCATCAAAGGTTAACTCCACATTACTTTTGATCTAAGTCTTTACGCCAGCTATTAGATCTTTATTAACCTATCTTGTCTTTAGTTAACAATCTATCTATCAACTGCAATGTCAACTTACCTAGTGGGATACACGTCACAATGTTGTAATTCCTTAATGTTTAAAATCCTTTTATCTAGTGTTTGATGGGTAATGACCACCATTATATATTTTTTAAAATGTCATTGATTTATCTGAATCTTTATTATAATGTTGGGCCAGCTGGTTACCACGTGTTACAATGGTGCTTTCCCTCAATGGTTATTTCATCATCATCTTTATAGTGAGGCTTTGTGACCACCGTTAGATTAGATCTAACTTGTGTTCTATTTAACTTTAGCTTTATGACTATGCTTGGACCCACTTGGACACGCGTCATTACCGCACAACACCTCAAAGGTTAACTTCCTTGATATTTCATCTTGAGGGAATGCATGGGCGATCATGTCAAATAGGATCTATGGTGATCTTATGACTTGTATTTTATCTGCAGTCGGACCCACTAGATACATGTGGCATCATGGTGTAATGCCTTTAAGCATATATTTCAATCATCTTCATCTTTAGGGAATGCGCAAATCGTCAAATCAAAAAGAACTTTCCTGACACATGATTTAATGTTAATAAAGGATTTACGGGCTCTTGAACTTAGGAAAGATTAAAGCGTTAGGGACTTAAGAAATATTGAACATGGCCCCGCTTAACAAGAACACAAGGGTTAAATTCACTTAAGTGGAAAATAAAGTAACTCAAAAAAATAACAAACCAATGAAGAATTAGGGTTTTTTCACCCAGAAAGGACAAAGATAACCTAGGGACTAGGGTTTTTCTATATTTTTCTCACCACGCATGGGTTTCAACAAATTGCAAGAAAACATTCATACACTTGATCAAATTTTGATAATTTAGAACACATTCTAACACTGAGAACAATTTTTTTTGCAACAAGACCCAGAAGTTATAAATATATCCGACATGCACTTTCAACCTTTTCGGACCTTGACCCAGCTTTCAGCATCCAAAATCCCAAAACTGCCAAAAGTGCAAAATCTGCATTTCTAGCTACTTAAGAGTCTCTTCTTCTATTTTCTTCAATTAATTGTCTTCCTTTCCTATTTTTTAGTCTTCTTTCAAATAAAAGATAATGGTACTTGATTTTTCTTGGAGGAATGCTAGAGAAATGAACAACATCCCCAATGAAGTACCTTTATAAGGGGAATCACCCCCCTTTAAATATCAGGAACAAATATGCAGAGATCATCGATATTGATATCAAGAATGTAGAATGGGACGAGTTCCTAGTGAGGTTCTCCTAGCTAATAGGAAGGTCCAAAGACTACACCTCCATGGTCTATTTGGGCCTAGTTAATGCAATAGACCATCTAGTGGTCGTCGCATCTTTAGAGCTGATAATGACCCTAGCCAACCACTACAACCCAGATGAGAGGGTAGTGATAAACATAGAGGGACATGTAGTTCTGTATATAAGGCCAGATAATATAGAAGAGGTCTTCCACCTCCAAAAGGGTGTAGATAAATTCTATGACTTCTTCATAGAAAAGCACCTCAGGTGGTTCAAGAACAAAGGTGAAGGGGCATATGATATTGTTAATAATGATTACCTCAAGTAGCATCTCCTGAATAATAAATTGGATAAGATATACCTCAGGGGAGGATATCTCAAAGATGACATCCAGGCGGTAGTAACACTTATAAGCCAAGTGTATGGACTACCCCAATCCATCCAGCTCGAGGACTAGATGATCCTATTAATAGAAATGATCAGGAACCACAAGGTTAGGTTTGATTAGGGCACCATTATCAGTGACATATTGGACAAACAACTGACTATGGTGAAACATAATCCAAAATTATACATGAGCACATACATAGTGTACTTGTTAGTTGCACGGGAAGACTATCTGTGGCTTACTAAAATAGGGAACATCAAAAATCAAAATGCATGGCCCCATATTGTATATATGCAGCTAGTGAAGAGGGAAAATATGCCAGAAGATAGCCTGGACTATAGGATAGTAAATGATTCTTTCATCTTTGCAATCATCTGATCCATTGAAGGTAATTTTGCGAAAAGAATGTTAGAAGAAGCAGCTACCAAGGTAAGGTCCATTGGGGCCTATTATATACAATTTAGGACATTTAAATACATCCTAGTGGTAGGATCTACTCTGCAACCAAAGAATCTTCCTAGGTACCCATCTGACTAGATAATTATTCTAGAAATGGCCAGGCAAATAGAAGATGCTTATGAACACATAAAGCATAAGAAGAAGCACTGTTGGGACTTCCCTATCCTCCTAGGCCCATACACTCTCCATGACATGAAAGTGTGCAAGTCCTTGGTCTTAGAGTGGGATGAATGCCCACTTCAACTGTACAAAACTATCTGGGCCCAATTTGACCTAATAGGTACATACAACCACATTATTGGAGAATTCTATATTCATGAGCCACACCTCGAAGATCACTAGATAAACTACATGGATGATCATGAGGTTAGAATCAGGGACTATTGCAGGATGTCCCTTACCCTTGCACATGAGACCTTGAAGACCCTAATTCCCCCAAAGGTTTGGGAGAATGATTCAGATAAAGTGTTGGAAGCAATTTATACTGTGGATAAGATATACAATAGGCCCATCCTAAATGCATAAATTGATAAAGATGAGAATGATGATATAGAATTCTAAGATCGTTATGTGGTTACAAACATGGAGAAATGGATTAAAAGGCCTTATAAAATGTATCCTATGTTGGTAAAGACATTGATGGATCCACCCAGGAAGGCTGATAAGAAATGAGGAGAGAAATCCACTGTGCCACAATACAAGAAGGCCACACCATAGAAGCTAGGGACAATATATGGCCACGAGAATGTAGTAGAGTATGGTTTGAATCCTAGGAACAAGGCTCCCAAAGCTAGGATGATAGGATAGATAGATCCTCCAATCGGATCATCACAAGCCACACAAGATGAAGGCCCTTCCACTTCTGGTCAATCTCCCCTGCCACGGGAGAAGGAAAGAAAATATATAAAAGGAGGAGAGCTTCTGTATCTCCACAACTAAAAACCTTACAAGAGGATATAGAAGAAGGGGAAGACATACCTTTGATTAAAATGACAATGTCTCAGAAGAGGAAAGAAAAAGAGACTACAAGAAAACACATGGAGGATCCAAAATAACAGAACAAACCTCTAGATGTGTTAGGTTTGGATGAGTTCCAAATCTCTAATTTTGAAGGCCTAGAAGGCTTTGCAGAATAAGGACATGACACACATGACTCCTCAATTGGGTTTAACATAGGTGTTCCAAAACTTATACAAACCTAGGTAATCCTCACTCCACCTCTGGCCCAGTTCACAAATCCCGCACTAAACATGTTGATTGCAGGAATGAGCTCTAACACTAGCCAAGGGCCTAAAACTCAAGATGCCACAGTGGATTAGAAAATAACAAGAGATAAATATATAGGAGAGAGTTCCCCTTCTATTCCACCACCTCACATTCCCCTTCCACCAACTTATCTCCCACCTTCAACTCCTACTCCACCACCTTCTCTCCTAACTCCAACGCCAACTCTGCCTCCTTCAAATTCTACCCATTCAAACTCTTCCTACTTCTACTCCACCACCCACAATACCAACACCTAGTCCACCACCATCAGTCCCTTTTCCTTTCTTCATCCCACCATTCCAAGGGTCAGTAAGAATAGAAGTTGTGTCACCCTTCAAAACCACATTGGCATCCATGACTACCCTTGATACGGAAGTGTTGACCGGTTCCTCAAGGGATGAAGGTTGAGATAAGGATGGAAAAGGTATGGAAGTGGAAGAAGTTAAGGGAGAAGAGGAGAAGGGAGAAGGAGAAGGCCACAAAGAAGAAATGCTTGAGGGAGAAAAGGGGCAAGAGGGTGAACAGGAAAAAGATTCAGAAGAGAAGGTGATCCCTAGGCCATAAAAATTGGCTTTAATCCTCCACATTGCCCCATATGATCCAGTAACTACCTTTAGTAAACCTACTTGGTTTACCAATGAGATTTAGCCTCAGAAAATAATGTACACTAATGAAGAGGAAGGAGAAGACACAAGTATGGAATCGTTGGGACAAGCATTCCATTAGATACAGGCCAATATACTAGCAAGAACCATATTTTACATCACCCAAGACACTAGGGTTCACTGGAAATCACAAGTGGCAATTCCCTCTACTAGCACCCCTCAAGCATATATAACCACTAAAGATTATACATTTCAGGAGGTAGATCTAGGGGAGCCTAACAGGGAAGGGAGAAAGACATTGGTAGCCCTGGGGTTTAAGAATGCTCTAAGATTCATGAGAAAGGATGAGGAAACCATTAAATCCTTAACATAGTAGAATGAGGCGTTGAATAAATTCATTTAGAAAATGGTGGGTCACATTGACCCAAATTGTCTGGAGGCCTCATTACAGGCTCTATTAGAAAAGAGGGCCACTCTAGAATTACCAGTAGGTGTGACCCCTTCTTTCATCCAAGCAAGTGCAGATTGGAAGAATGATTTTGAGCAATATGGAGAAGGGTTTATTAGGATTGTATTCAAACCTTATAGAGTCATCCTAATTGAGGCCACAAAATTGATTGGCCTAATGGAGAATAAAGAGGGACTGAATTCTGAAGGAAGCAAATGGAAGGATATTCTCCAAGACCTAAAAGTAATCAAGAAGCAACACTTCCAGATCTTGGTCAAGATTTACGAAGGAGAAGAGCTAGAAAACTTTGAGACTTGGATCAAAAGCATATCCAAAATAGTTAAGGTCTACAAAAAATGCCTAGCTCACATAATGGAGAAACAAAATGAGGTCGTGGATTGG
Source organism: Thuja plicata (assembly GCA_018584345.1). Taxonomy (NCBI): domain Eukaryota; kingdom Viridiplantae; phylum Streptophyta; class Pinopsida; order Cupressales; family Cupressaceae; genus Thuja; species Thuja plicata. The sequence continues at coordinate 46,174 of MU227311.1, forward strand.
GTAGAAGAAATAGAAGGTTTCTTCACAGAGATTTGTTTATACTTGTACAGGGATCAACAGAAACAAACCCTGTGCCCGACCAAAGAAGTAATACAACTTAAAGCTATCTTGATAGGTGTTAGCATCAAAGAGGCCCTACACTGATTGTTCTCTTCAAGAGAATATATGTAGAGGATGTTGGAACATGATGAAGAGATCAAGTTCTTTGCTTCTCAATTGACCATTTTAAGAGAAAAGCAAGAACAAAAGGTTAACAAAGTGAAGAGGAAAGAGATAAATTATGAATAAGTTCAAGAGATAGTACAAAGGCTTTGAGCTTCCCATCCAAAAGTATTTCCAAACTGATGCCTCAAATTCATTCAAAAAATTTGCAGAAAGAAGTTTTCTACATTTAGCCATTTTCTAAAAGGCTAAAATTTGGCATTTCAACATTTCACCCCTCCCAACATTTTGGAATTTTGGCATTTTTTAACCTTTTAGCCTCCAAAAGGGCTGAAAATTTTGGGCCTCCATCTTTGGGTTGCGACACTTAGAAATTTTTGGCACTTGAAAAATTTTAGAGTAGAGTCAGGGTCCAAATTTCTGATTCTTTCTAGAGAGATCACTTTTTTGTATGGAAGTTTAACTCCAGATCAAATAGGTTCCTAACTAGATTTATTTTTGGAAGGACTAAGGGTCCCTTATCAGTTCCCACCTCAAATTGAATCCCAGATGAGGATTCCAAGGGAGAACTCCAAGATCAAGAAGAAGACTCTAGTTGCATGAAAAGAAACCCCATCTTATTTCTCTCTTTTCTTGGCGAGAAATCCATGAAATTTTTTTAGTATTAATTAGCAATAGTTTTCTTTCAGAAATTTTTTATTTTTAGCTCATTTTCATTAATTTAGAGTCTTTGATGCCCTAATTTTGGCATTCAAAATTTGTAGATCAAAACTCTATATATTGTAATCAAAAGAAATGTAATCGGGTCAGATTACTAATAAAATAAAGATCTACAATCGGTGCTTCATTTGTGGTGGGATATTTCCTGCTATCTATGCAAAATTTATGAATGTGTGCATACTTGTTCATTATTTTCAAAGAGCCAAGTGTTTTGTTGTGTTTTGAATCTGTGTTTCTATTAATTGGAGTTTGTTGTTATCTATCTACCTTGTTGTGATTAATGTATGGAAAAGATCATCTATTGGGCTCAATGATAAATCCATCTCTTGTGTGCACGCATCTTGGTGGCTTCACGATTTGAGGTTTTGAAAATCTTGCACGAGTGAATACATTTTCTCTCCAAATGATTGCATCCATCGAGTATAGAATTGTGACATCATCTGATTTATACTTCATGGGTTTGGTCTAAATCTCTCCATCATTTAATTTGCAAGGGAAGATCGAAAATCATTTATGTCCGTTAGGATTTCATTTTTGAGAAAGTTATTTCATTTCTTGTTACCTTACTCATTTAAATTCTATCATAAATCTGAAATTAATCATCTTTAAAAATATAAAATTGCATCCTTAGTTAAAACACGAATCTTTGATAAATAAAAAAAAAAAAAAGTACTAAATTTGTTTTGTAGTTTGATGTCTTGAATGTACCAACAAAGGCCTCCTCATGAACATTCACATTTATCTTCAACAGAGTAACCAAGTAGGTTATACTACGACCTCAGAGAACCTTGGGAATAACTTCATTATTCTTTCAAGAGAGGAAATTGAATCTCGAGATACTAGTCATTTAATTGTGTAAAAACAACGCTCAACAAAAGTGGTGCTAGAAGGAGGGCCTCAAGACTGAAAATATGGATAACATCAAATCCTTTTCTCCAAAATAGTTCAAGTGAGTTCTTAGATCATCTCCAAAAAGAGGCTAGTTCATTGAACTCACTCACCATTGTAGAGCTTGCTGTGACAAAGGGAAGACAATAGAGAACTCCTCTCACTATCCTACTGAGTCATAGAACCCTCTTGGATAGAAATCACATATTGTTGTCCTGACTACATGCAAAACCATAAATTAAAATGAGAACTTACAGTAAATTTTTCCAATGACTCTCTTTTCCAATACACAAAGTTCACCATTAAATTTTGTTGGGAAGCTCCATGAATTTCCCAAAAATATAGAGAAGTTTTGCACACATTTCATAAATGGGGAATCAAGGACAGTAGAAGAGCACATCTATGCCTTCAAATAAATTTTCAATCACAAAGATATTTCCCACCAAGACGTTGTCTTTCATCTTTTCCCATATGCTTTGGGGGAATTTGCATACAATTGGTACCTAAATTTTCCATGGGGATCTATCTATGCATTGATTGAATTTGAAACCAAATTTATCAATCAATATAAGTTGTATGTGAACCCTGCTACAATACATCATGAGTTCATAAAAATGAGAAAATATCATAAGGAGCCCATCGCCATGTTCAATCATCAATTCCATGAAATTCAAGAGAAGTTGGAAGCTCCTTACACCATACCAGAGGTAGATATCATACAAGTTTACCTCAAAGCTCTGGATCCCTTCACCTCAATATTTCTGAGAAGACTCCCACTTGTAGATAGAAACACAATGGAAAAGGTGTATAATGAGGTCATAACATTCATGCAACAAATGGACCCACTAGAAGGGAACTTTGCGACTATGCCCATCATTAAAAATGTTGTTGTCCCACATCCATTTTCAACAAGTAATCAAGCTTTGGCCACTTACCCACATCCGCTAAATCTAGTTCTGGTGCAGCCGTTTGCAACCCTACCACCATCCATCACTTATCCTAGTTATGAGGCTCATAAAACAACATTTGTAGAACATAGGTTTGTGCCCAAAGCTTAAACTTATACTCACTTAGCCTCTAAGCTGGATGTCGTAAAGAAAACCTTATCTCAACTCACAAATGAGCTCACCCGAATGAAGTTTAATACTTCACAAAACCAAAGTGGGTACCAACGAGCACCATCTGGTCCAAATTCTTATCCCCAGAATAAGAATTGGAGTTTCAACACTTACAACAATAACAATAATCCATAGGATAAGCCATTTGGGTAGCAAAGACTAAATAGACCATGGAACACCCATCCCAATAATGGTAGTATACTGGTAGATAATGCTAACACCTATGAAGCTACAGAGGCCAATTTTGTTGGGAATCTGAATCTATGCCAAGGCAATGCTAGGTATGGAAACAAATCCCACAACCAGTATCCCCAGAATCTAGAGGAGCCACCCATTCAATTCAACGCCATGATGTTCAATTGCAATGAATCTAGAAATAGGTTAAGTTCAGGCCCCTATTTAGGAGAAGAAGAATTTGTGTTCCCATTCCAAAAGGAAAATGAGCCTGAATACTCAGAAGTCCATGCCTTCTAGAATGATTATTGAAATTCCTACAATCTACAGAGTCGAAAGGAACCTATGACTAATGGCATAACTCTGAGTAAACAACCAACTCTACTAGATCCCTGAGAAAGCAATAATCCTATGCCACCAAGAGGTATGAATTCTCCTACCGCATCCCCACCAAACATGTTCACTAGTTACATAAATCCGGCATGGTCAAACAAAAAATACAGTGCAGTTAAAGAAGTAAAGAAAACTAAGTCAAACATATAATTGTTTGAGATGATCGATGGTTTCCCTTCTCAAAGAGAAGCCCTCTTGAAATCCTTGGACCATTCAAAACAAGGGACAATGGCTAGAAAAGCAAAGACCACCTCTAATTTAAATGCTTCCAAAGCTTTCCCAACAAAGTTCAAAGACAAGATAGAGGAACCACCATTCTTTCTCAGTCTTTGGATATTTGGGAACAATCTACATAATTTCCTGATCAATTTTGGAGCATCTTGTAATGTCATGCCTTTATCCATCTGTCAAAAACTGTGAATGATTCTGCAAACAAAAAATAGAGTGGTGATCCAACTCGACAAGACATAAGTCAAGGTAATTGGTATTCTCAAGGATGTACATATCCAACTAGTTGCTGACCCAAGGATACAAGAGTAAATTTATGTGCACGTGGTATATATTCTCAAAACTTATGGAATGCTACTAAGAAGAGAATGAACCAAATGCTTTATAGGGTGGTTGTCCATGGATTTCACGTAGCTATGGTTACCATGGAAAGAACTGAACAACCAAATCAAGATCAATGTTGAGTCTAAGTTAAGGAGTATGATCACTCAATATAATGCTCTAAATGAAGTCATATTCACACAGACCAACCTAGGAACCTATCAGATGGATGACATTTTCATGTTCCAAATCAGGGAAGTTGAAGAACAAAGCCATAGTCTAGTGCAAGGCCTACTAGAACCCAATGTTATGCCTTGCATCCCCATCCCTACATTTTATGAGCAAAATGTTGGGTCCCCCTTTTTTTTTTCTTTGGTTTGCTTTTTCTTGCGGCTTTGCCTTGCCTTTCTTTTCTTTTTGTTTTCTTTCTCTGGGGTTTTCCCCCCTGATGGTTTGTTTTGTTTGTTGTTTGGTTTTCTCCTCCGGGACTCCGGTCCCAGAGGTTGTCTTTCAGTGGGCACCGGATTTCAGACTCCAGGATTCTTTGCCACGATATTCTCAAGGGCATCGTCACAAGGAATCCTTGGGCCCAGAGTTCGAAGGTTTTGGCCCGGCCCAAGGTCTCCAAAGGAAGGGGATTACTTTTTACCACGGGTATAAATAGGGTTTATCTGTCATTTTCACATTCACCACGATTAAAACCTTCAAGCACATAGAGTGAATTAGAGCAATTTCAAAGTGATTAACAGTGCATGTGTAGGAAGTTTATGGTAATCAGTGCTTAACGTCTTTTTTCATTCTCAGACAAGTGCAAGTGCTTCAGGGTGGTGATTCTGGCCGTCAGATTATGCGAACTGTTGATGAGCTCCCTCGGTAATCTTCATTTTCCTCTGCCTCCTGCATTTTCAGGTTGGTGTTTCCGCCTTTCCCTCCTCTGTTCTACTTCTGTTTTCTGGTTTTCCTTTGGGTATGTTTGGTTTTTGTTTATTTTGTCTTGTTTTTCTTCTCTATGTTTTTCCTGGTCCTTTATTTCTAGTTTTTCCGCCCGTTGGTGGGTCAGCTCTGATGGAAGGTTGTCTGCCTTCTGTGCAGAGGTTGCTTTTGCTGTAAATAATGTAAATAATATAAATGTGTGGATAGTTGTACATATTTGTTCCTGCTTTGTCTGTTCTTTTTCCCGCGAGTGTCGTCTCATGTTGTATATTCATGTGTATATGTGTATAATTTTAATATAGTCTATGTATATCCCCATTTCTATATATATATCCCTTTGGCTCTATGTGTATCCTTTCAGGTGGCTTGACAAGCTGGTCGAGTCACCTTTGTTTCTAGTTTTCACCTCCAAATTAGTTGCGAAGTAGGAAACCACCTGTTTGAAACTCGGCCCTCGGCAGGTTTCAAACAAGTGGTTTTCTCTCTCCTCCATCAAGGTTGTCAGAGCCTCATTTATTTCCCATGCGCATAATTAATCCTAGCCAAGTGGCTTTCCCTTTTTGCGCATTCGGACAGTTGCCTCTGCCGTCATCACCATCACATCCATTTAATGCTAACGCACATGGCAATCACATAGGCTCGACAACTTGCCTTTTTATTCATCCTTGCCAATGGTCACTTCTCCGGGCTTCGAATCCCTTTCCACCATCCATCCTATGTCCTTTTCAAGCACGATAAAATTTCTCAGACTCGGATGAATGATAAAGTTCCTAAGTTTGCGATGTGTTTTACTTTTTGGATTAACCTTGCATGATACTAACTTTTCAGGAAAGAAAAACATCGCAGTGGTAAGTTCTCCAGACCCTAAAGTAATTATTTTCATAAATATAATTCTGACTGTTGTCTTGTCTTGCAGATTCCCAGACTTCATCTTCAAACATGTCTGAAGTATCCGCGTCGTCTCCGCCCGGAAGTCCAGATCTACCAACCGCAACAGAGACTAGGGCCACCGCAAAGTCTAAGATGGAGAAGGCCCTAGCAAAATTGCCCCTCACCATGAATTTTGTACAAGAGAATGAGATTGTGGGCTCAAAGATTGAGTCCAAGGTAAAATTAATGACCGACACCAATGTCGAGACTTGGGAAGAAATGCAGGCCTTGGTAAAGATAATGCACATCCAGCAACAGGCTGGAGATGAGCTCACAATCAATGTCGGAGGGTCTAGAATTCTCTAGGCGGCCTGCTTCCCATGCTCCGTGCAGTCTCCAGAGCTGATTCTAACACTGGTTGCCAACTACAGCTCTTCCATCTGAGCCATTATGCTCACTGCTACAAAACCCATCAGGTACCCTACTCCACTGGTGTCCCTCGACCCAGTCACATTCCAAGCAGGCCTGGGCATCCCACAATTTGATAGAGCCACGGTGGTCACAAGGACTGATGCCTTGAAGAAGTTTACACAACTAGAGGATGCCGCCTGGGTATATATGAATACCCACTGGCTCAAGGTCCCAAAGAGGGACCCAAAGAGAATGAAGATAGAAATCCCCCACTCTGAATTCAAGGAGAGCATCCAGATGGGGATGATAGCTTTAGCCCGGGTCTTCGAGCAACAATCTGCCCAGGAGTTTTCCAAATGGATGTACTACTTCCTCCTCGGTATCTCCACCAAGGGGGAATTCTTTGACTGGGTGGCAATAATTTCCAACCATGTCGACTCCGGGTTCTGGCAGTTGAACCAAAAGAATAAGTTCTTTATGTCCTTTTATGTTTTCTGGGCCTTGGCACAGCAGAGGCCCCATTCCAATGGCCTACTTATAGATGATGTGCTTGGGATTGGCCAGGGACAAAAAGCACCGTGGGACCATTTCCCATAGATTCAATGGGAGGCCAGCTTCCCCAGCTACTATCGAGTAAATGATGCGTTCATTTACTACCACTTGCTTACGCCCACCCGGGATGCCAGATACCGCCTTTCTACCGAGGTGATGAAATTAGTTAGTAGTTATGGACACTACTATATTCAATTCCAGTAGCACTTGTACATTAGGGTTGCTAGCTTCTCTGAGAAACCTTACTTGTTGCCCAGGCATTGCGGGGACAAGATTGTGCTGCTGGAATACTGCCGACAAATGATGGAGCTGCACACCTTCTTAGCCCATAAGAAGGTCCCCAACGTCTTGTTCCAAATCTCTTGTGGGAACTACACATGCATTCTAGCCATCGCAAAGGAGGCAGACAATGAGCTCAAAACTTACAACTTACAAGAATTCTATCTGGCACGAAATTTTTTTGATCTACATGGCCGAATTGCAACGGCACTGCCCAGGGGTTCAGAGTCCCATCGAATACACATGGAGGACTTCTGGGCAGATTGCCAAGATGATGTGGATGTGCAGATTAGGAATTATGTTAGAATGACAGCCAAAATGATGCAGAAGCTCTGGCTCCAAAAATTCCCTCCGGGCTTCTTAGACGCCATCCCCACTAAAGATCCCCAGTACAAAGAAAAGGGGATCGATAAAAGGGCCCTGCTGCTAGTAAATTGGGCCACACAGGAAGAGCCCACAATCGAAGACTTCACCCAAGAAGGTATGCCCTGGGAGTACCCACTGAACAGCCCAGCCGACACCAAAGTTAACACCACCACCGGCTCCAAGATTAACCCTAGGGGCCGGGACTTCTTCGCAGGGTGCAGAGAAAGGAAAGAAAATAGCTACCAACGATTCTACGCAAGGAGTCCCCATCGCGGAATAAATAAAATAGTCTGTGGTGGCCTCTCAACAAATGAGGGAGCAACTAATAATGAAGTTGGCCACCCCTCCACTTATGGCTGGGCCACTTCGTCCTCCTTCCTCCCCATCATTGGCAGCCTTAATGACCAGGGCGACGGGGATGGATCCGCTAGAAGCTGCGGTAATAAAAGATGTAGGGCTGCCTCTGGTCACTTGGAGGAAAAGAAAGAATATAAAACATCCCAAGGTAGACCTGGCACCAGTGGCGTCCCTCCCCCGGGAAGTGGAAATCCTTTCCTCCAGTTCCCCAGAGCCGGAGAAAGAAATAGAGCCTGCAGAGGTCCTGGAAAGTCCCCCTCCAGAAGAGTTTGATGTATTTGCAGCCGATGAATTCATAAATCTACAAGGGGGCAACACACAAGCAGAGGTAGAAGTCTTGGGGGCTGGACAAGAAGCTGCAGAACAAGAAGAGCAGCAGGCAGAAGGAAAGAAGCTAGAACCAGAAGTTATTTTCGGGGCTCAAGAAACACCAGGTCCAGGAGTGGACCATCCAAAACCAAGTGAACAAGTGGCACCCAGACCTTCGAGAATAACCGTTACCTAGTCGCCATGTTCCAAGGCCCACTCCCAGGATCCACCTTCGGGCAGGTGATCACAGTGGCCCAAACTTTAAATCTTGGCCCAACACCTCCCCTACTACCGACCAAAGAAGAAATCACGGTAGAAGAAGAAGAACAAGAGGAGCAGCTTAAAGAAGTCCCCAAGGAAGCCTACCAGGATCCAAACCTAGCAATTGATACACAGGACCAGGCTGAGGGGATGGAGATCGAAAATAGTGTTGCTGCAGAAGAAGAGGCAGGGAGGGGAACTGATGAGGTTCATGTTCAAGAGGAGAAATAGCCACCAAACACCGGGAAAGAATCAGAAGAACAAACTATGGAAGGAAGGCCACCTCTCCCACCTCAGTGGCTGATAGACAGTAGAAAGAGAAAAGCTCAGTTAGCTTCGGTGATTCCTCTCTCCCTAGACAAGATGATGGCCCAAGTTCAGGCCCCGTCAAAGGCGAAGAAAGCTCAGACAGTTCACACTTTGCAAACTGGGCTAGGCAAAGAAACCATTGCCGTGGTGGCAACACCTCCCCCAGACACTGATGAAGTGACTGCAGATCCTATAGGTTACAACATTGTAGAGGTGGCCCTGGGTAAAAGAGGAAAGCAAGGCGAAGTGGACTTGCTTAAGGAGGCGGCGAGGGCAGTTGAAGCCCAATACGAAAAGGAGGCCCAGAGGCTCAAAGATGAAAAGGAAAAGAATGCAAACCTTATAGGGTTTCTTACTGAGCTAGCCTGACCCATCAATGTTTCCCCTCCACAGACCTCCACATTAGAGGAATTACCGCAGAGTGACATAGACTCCCTGCGAGTAATGAAGAAGAAAGCTTAGGCAATGGATGAATGGGTCACCCTGCAGATAGGAAACACCCAACGTTTCCTAGCATCCGCCCTCCCAGATCTATTCATAGCCTGGAAAGTTATCCATCAAGCATAGGTGCTTATTGAGCAGTGGGAGAGTGACGCCAAAAATTACCAGGCGTGGAAGGTAGAGCTCAAAGAGCTGCTCGCTTTGGGAGAAGACATAATTTCTGAATCCGTAATTTTGGGTGAGGAATCATTTGATTTCGTAAGGACTCACCACTCTATACTGGACCTCACATTGGAGGTAACCAACAAACTGGTGGAGTCCTTACAAGAAAAGGTGAACACTGTAAAATATTCTTCCAATTTATACACGTCTTTTGTAATAAAGGCTTCTGGGGCTGATCCCCTTAATACATATACTTATACCCCTGAAGAGTCAGTTTTGGGGAGTTTTGATGAGATAATGGCATCCCGGTATCAATCCCCAGATAGGATAGATGGGGCCCAGATGACAAGATTAACCGAAATGATACTCAAGGGCCATGACACCGCAAGAATGGCAGATGAATTCAGAAATAATATTCCAGACTTGGGGGAACAAGTTGAAGTGGCCAGGTACAGAAGGGCCAGCCTAAAGGGGATAGATGAAGATGGCATTTTTTGCCTCCTCCAGGCCTTCAACGATAATAAGCAACCTTGAGCTTTCTACGGAGGTCGGAGAAAAACTCACATTGAGTATTCTTTATTCTTTTGGGGGCATAAGTTCCCAGATCCCGGAGTCCCGAATCCAAAATTTTTGTATTCTTCAAGGTGATCCATGTCCCGGCCCCCGAGGTCGACCGGTCATTTTTAGAGGTGGTTAATAATGACTGTCAGAAGGTAGTTGGCCACATCAAGAAGCATTGCTTGGTGGTTGGTTTTCTAACAGGGTGGTCTTCTCGAGGCACCGCTCAGAGGTACACCTGACACATCGGAGATAGGGTGCCGCAGTTCCCATTTATGAGGCATGTAGCCTCGATCCCTGGGGGACCTACTTTCTACTTTCTCCTCTCTAGATCTCTTCTTGAGATTGATTCTTTTGATGTATATTCTTGTTTTCTTCATCTGACATGGCAGACCTATTCCGTCTCCAGGTATTTTGTAGGGTGGCGCAGGTAGTACCAGCCCCTGAATATTGTATTTTATTGGAACATAATGTAAATAGGGTTAGGGTTAGAAGAAAGTTGTATAAATAGGCAGAATGACCCATTTCCAAGGGTCAGAAAAATAGATGATTTTGTTTTCCATAAACAATAGCAAAGTGACTCTTTTAAGTTGCAGAGCTCAATTCTCCATTGTTTGATCCCTAATAGTTAGATGCTCCCTTGGAGCCACTATTGTATCACACACCAGTGCTTGCTAGAATAAATATTAATGAAGAAGGAAGGATTTTTGGCAATGATGTTGTTGGCATTCCTGCTTCTGAGTTAATGGTATTTTGTGTTTTGATGTTCTCTATGTCTTTTACTTTGGCCTATTAAAGTAGATTAACAAACTCTTTACTCCCGCTACTGATAGAATGCTAGCTGATGGTCATGTGTTTCTTCGGTATTTAGTGTAGTCAACCAGAGTATCGTTGATGTTCCGAACATTTTAGCATGACTATAGTTAGATGAAATACTTCTAACCCTGCAGGATCTTTTTCATTTTATTTCTTAAGTGTACAACGCTCGGGAAAACCTTACCTTGGTCGAATCTCTGGAGAGGATGAGTTGAAGAAACTTGCTATATCCCTCAAAAATGGTCACCTCTCCCGACTGAGCCCCGCACCATCGTGACTCGACACCCAAGTGCTTGAAGGCCTAGAGATTTATTCCTTGGACAACCTTTGCAGGCGGAGTTGGCCGATTTCCCCGGAACCCGGTGACAACTTATGACTATTGGCGGACACGGTCAGCAAAACCCCGTCAACAGAAACTGGCGCTAGAAGGAGGGCATGAACTTATCCCCTTCTAGAGATTCCAATCTTACACCTCTTGAGGGATCCCTGAGCTATAGTTTTAGGAGACAAGCCTTTAGTGGGATTGGGTCTTTTTCCCTAGCTAAATTTGAAAGAGTCCTCAGGTCTACCCTGAATCCCAGAAGGTTTGTCGAACTCGAGCCTCCTGCTCGAAAGAAATGAACCTCAAAAATCACACCAACCATTATTGTCTAGAGGTCGAACCTACGTCCGAATACCCAAACTCCTTAGATAATTTTGGGAACCAGTGCCCAAACCACCCAATATATAGTTCCCCCAATGGCTGCATATTTCAGAAACACTGGGTCCCCAATGGGCACCTTTCCGGGTGCAACCAATGATTTACCCTCTCACCCAGAGAAGATCTACCCAAGATATGAGCACTTAGGCTCACGGACCGTAGAAGAACACCTATAGGCATATAAAGATGCCATGAATCGACACCGGATCCAATATGAAGATGTTGTGACCTGCATGTTCCCCTTGTCCCTAGGACAAAGCGAGTTTAACTGGTACCTTAACCTGCCTGTCAATTCCATCAACACATGGCAGGACATGGAGGACACCTTTCTGACTGCCTTTCACGTGCACGTGGACCCAACCTGGTCCCATAGCCAGTTCATCTCCATTAGGAAGGAACCCAATGAACCTCTTGCAGCATTCAACCATAGGTTCCAGTGTGCCCTGAAGCAGTGCACGGGCCCTTTCATCCCATCCCTGAAAGTAACCATACAAACCTATCTTAACCATTGGACCCTTTCGTTGCCACTCTCCTTTAGAGAATGACCACCGCGGGTGACCGGGACACTTTGGCGAAAGTTTACAACCTAGCCTTAGAGTTGTCCCGTGGTCTCAACAAATTCCCGGGCGGGATTGGACATAGTACACCTTTCAACATGACCCCTGATGGAACTGCATATGCCAGGGGCTACAACCCCAATCTAGAAATGGGTGCCCCCTTGATGATGATGAATTCCCCGCCACCCTTGGTAGACCAGCAAGCATGATATGTCTATCCAACCCAGACCCAGATAACACTGGGTCTGGAAGTCTTCCCTTGGAATCAACCGCAGCAAACACAACAGTCTCAAACATAGCCATCTGGAGTGCCCTTCTTTCAGTCATCCACGGCTAGAGGATTGTCGCCCTTGACTCCAGCTAATCTAGCTACCTTCCCAGGAAGCCAACAACAACTGCAGCCATCACATTGTGATGCTAACACTCAGTTGACCACCGAGGTCGAATCCCTTTGGCGAATGTTGTCCACCTTGACTATGGACATGGGCCAACTGAAGGCGGGGTCCTATGCACCCCAGAACTCAAATTCCCAGAGGGGAAATATTTTCTCTGGCCAAAAAAGCAGTAACACCAGAGGAAAAAACTTCAATAACGGGTCCCGACCCAATCAGCAACAATGGAACAACAACGCGAACACCGGAGGCCCACCCCCGAACCAAAATGCCAACCAAAATGGTGCTGGACCATCACACTTTACGCTAGTCATAGACTTCCAGCCCATGACTAACTGCTATAGATTACATGATATGGGTTCACACAATAAGGTGAATTATGCCACTCTAGAGAAGGTCATCATGATTTCCCAGCTGGACAGGCAGCAGTCACACGATGCTCCCCCTCCAGAACCTCCTGTCCAGGAGACAACCCACAGTTCCTTCACCTGCGACACCATTTTCTTTGGAACTTCTGGGGAAGATGAAGAAGAATCTAAATTGCCAGAATTCTTTGACGAATCTATTCTGCCTTTTGAGGCCAATGCCTTTACTAAACCCGCGGGCTCCATACAACACTCAGAGCCAGGTTGGTAAAGGATCAGCTTACACACCCACACCTCCTATCAAAGATTCTCCCCCTCCCTGGAATAACATGACTAAATGACCCATGCCTCCAAAAGGTCCTAGCTCCAACCAAGAAAAAGATCCCATGAAGGAAAATCACCAGTTCCCGGGAGGAATATTTGATATCATGAAAGCATTGGAACAGACCACCACCTCCATGACCTTGATGGAGGTTTTATTAAACTATCCCGAGCAGAAGAAGTCTCTTCTGAAGCTCTTGGGAAACTCAGAAGTGGTTAGCCGCCCACCCAAGACCGTCTCCTTCAAAGATGCTAACACGGCTGTCTTCTAGGGAAATAACGAGGATTCCCCCTTCTTACTAGGCCTGAATATCCACGGTAAAAATATACACAACTACTTAGTAGACTCTAGAGCTTCGGGTAATATCACGCCCTTGTCCATCTGTCAGAAGCTCGGATTCCACCCCACCCCATTCAATGGTGCAGTAATCCAACTGGATAAGACTGCTGTAAAAATGGTGGGGGAATTGAAGAACGTCCGGATACATCTTATCCAGGACCCCAGGATAGCCAGTATCATTGACATCCAAGTGGTGGACATCCCTAAGACTTATGAGATGTTACTGAGATAGAATTGGTCTAAGTCCTTGAATGGATATTTTTTGACCGACTTCACCCACTTATGGCTTCCATGGGAAGGAGAATCTAATAAGATCTGGGTCGAAAGTGAACCCCAGATGAAATAGGCCCTTACCGAAGTTGGGAGGGTCAATGAAGTCCTTTTCTCTGAGACTTCTTTGGGGGTGTACCGACCTCTTGAAATCTTAACATTTGATTTCATCCTTGGAGAGGATCCCGCCATACTACAGAGAGCCCAAGACTTAGAAGAAAAGGTGAGAGTTGAAGTTAACTCTCAAGGCATCACAGCGACCCCTGCCACACTTTTGTTCAGCACTTGGTGCCGAGTGTACTACCAAAAACATTCAGAGCTTGAGTGTGAGCCATGTCTCTTGATTGCTAATCAGCAACTTGATGCCTTCCGAAACAAACATACAATGGATTCTCCGGGACCCAGTACTACGGGTTGTGCTCCTGTGGTGATGTTCCCCAGGGAATCTCAAGTCGAAACACCTCTGGAGGTAAATTCTATTTTCATGTCGGCCATTCTGGGAGGAACCCCTGAGTCTCCCGGTGATAATCCAAAGAAAACTCCCCCACTCCAACCCTAGATCACAAATAATGACTTATGGATCCTCAAGTTTGATGGGTCCCGATCCAAACAAGGCTGTGGGGCTGGGGTAGAGTTAATTGACCCATGAGGGAAATCCTTTCTCGCATCCTACAGGCTGTAGTTTAACTGTATGAACAATGTCACAGAGTATGAGGCTTTGGTCCTTGGGCTCTTATTCACACTAAGGAAAGGTATCACCCGCCTCCGAGCTCTGGGTGATTCAAAATTGATTGTTAAACAGGTCCGGAGTCAATACACATGTCATGACAAAAGGCTGGCCGCTTACCACAACCAGGCTTGGAGCCTTATCACAGATTTTGATGCCTTTGGCATTGACCTCATTCCCCGGTGACGGAACTATGTCCCGGATGCCCTTTCCATTTCTGCCAGCACACTCGAGCCACTGGCCGGCTCAAGACTCTGGAAATTTTTAGTTGAGTTGGTCACCACCCCGTCCATACTAGATAATGTCACCCATTTTTAGGTTTTTGAGGACGATCAACATATCCTAGCCTTCATGGAAAATGTTGGTGTCTTTGAGGATCACATGGTAGAGGAACGAGACCACGATGATACTGGGCAAGATGGTGAAGATGATGGGATCATGGACTTGCCCACTAATACCATCCCAAAGGGGATGGTTGCGCTAGAAAGAATCTTCGACTTAGATCCCTGCGCCTATGAGAAGGTGTCATCCTCCGCTGAGGGAGGAAAATTTGAGAAAGTTAACATTGGCCAGCATGGTGAAGAAAATATTATTCACATTGGTACCTCCTGTTCCCCTTAGGAAAAGGAGAAGATTCTCATAGTTCTCTAAGAATACATTGACGTAATTGCTTGGGGTTATGAAGACTTGAAAACGTATGATACATCCATCATAACCCATACCATTCCTCTGAAACCTGATGCTAAGCCCTTTCGGCAGAAGCAAAGACCGGTAAACCCCCTGATAGAGCCTCTGATTCATCAAGAGGTAGAAAAACTACTGTCAGCCCAGATAATCTTCCCAATTCAGCATACTACATGGGTTGCCAACCTGGTCCCGGTTAGGAAAAAGAATGACGAGATCCACCTTTTCATGGATTTTTGAAATTTGAACAAGGCATCTAAAAAAGATAATCACCCCCTTCCCTCATTGGATGAGGTGTTGCAGATAGTGAATGGATCTTAGATGATGTCTTTCCTAGATGGATACTCGGGATACAACCAGGTCATGGTCAAGTATGAGGATAGAGAGAAAACAATGTTTACCACCAAGTGGGGAATGTTTGTGTACAGAAGAATGCCCTTCGGTCTGATCAACGCAGGGGCTACCTTTCAAAAGGCCATGGACATCGCATTCGAGGGCCTCATAAATTGGTGCATAATCATTTATATGGATGATTTGACTATCTTTTCCTGGGATAGGTGTGATCATCCCGCCCACCTCGATCAGATCTATGAGAGATGCCGCCGATATGGAATATCCCTCAACCCTAAGAAGTGCATATTCGGGGTCACCGAAGGGAAGTTGCTCAGGCATATTGTCTCTGAGAAGGGTATATCCATAGACCCTGATAGAGTTGAAGCATTACTAAACTTACAGATGCCTGGTAGCAAGAAATAAATGCGATCCTTCTTCAGAAAAATCAACTTTGTGCGATGATTCATCACAGGATTCACAGAAATAGTTAAACCACTCAACGAGATGATGAAGAAGGATACCAAGATTGAGTGGAGCCCTGAGGCAAAACGGGCGTTCGCCCAAATCAAACAAATAATAACGAAAGCACCCATCCTGGCTAGTCTGGACTATTCCCTTCTATTTTACATTTACTCATTTGCTTCGCCACACTCTGCTACGCCAGTGTTGACTCAAAAGGTTGAAGGGGAAGAATGACCAATAGATTTCATGAGCTCCCCCTTTAAGAATTCCAAATTCTAGTATTCGCCACTAGAAAAACAAGCCTTTGCCCTAGTTCGCGTCGTAAAGAAATTCTGGCATTACATTCTCTAGAGAAAAGTGCATGCTATCATCCCAGACCAGGCCATCAAATCTCTGCTGATGCAGAGAGAATTGGGCGAGAGACGGGGGAAATGGATGGCCATCCTCCAGGAATATGACTTAAAAATGCAGCCCATAAAAATAGTCCAGGGTGAGGGGCTATGTCGAGCGATGGCGAAAGAGACTCCTCTCATAGAATGCCAAACCTACACAGTGGAGTCCATCATCCAAGACCTGTGGTATACCGATATGGTGTACTTGTTTCTAAACAATAGATGTTCGGAGGGGTTACCTCCCCACAAACGCCGTGCTTTGCAGATGAAAAGCGCTCACTTCATGATCAAAAACTCCACGCTTTATCGCAGAAATTATGAGGGAGTGTACCTCTGGTGCATTGACAGAGACCAAGCTGTAAGAATAATTGACAAATTCCATAGATAGTTTGGAATCGGGCATGGCTCAGCCGACACCACTGCCCACCAGAACCTTCAGGCCAGATATTATTGGCCCTATCTATTCAAAGATGTTTACGCTCACATTAGAAAATGCCATACTTGCCAAACTGCAGCGCATCGTGAGCATAACCTAGCTATGCCCCTACAACCGGGCTACGAGGCTAGACCATTTTCTCAGTGGGCATTTGACTTCATCGGGGAAATTAATCCCAACTCATCTGCCAACTACCGGTACATTCTAACTGCTACTGATTACTGCACCCGGTGGTCTGAAGCTATACCTTGCAAAAACAACACGGCAAACATAGTTATCAAGTTCTTGGAAGAAAACATCGTCACACAGTTTGGAATGCCCTTTGCTTTAGTATGTGACAATGGTCTGGCGTTTTCTTCAGCACAGCTGCTCGAATGGACCTACAACCAGAAAATCACTAAAATTTTCCAACAATTACTATCCCTAGGGAAACGGCGTTGCTGAATCAACGAACAAGAATCTACTTGAAGTGATCAAGAATCTATTAGAATAGAATCCTCAGGATTGGCATCAAAAACTAAAGTTTTCCCTCTGGGCGGATCGCATTCGCATTAAAGCCTCCCTGGGAACATCCCCGTTCCACCTGGTTTATGGTTAGAACCCTGTATTCCCAGTCAACTTACAAATCCTAGTTTTACAGTTTATGCAGGAATTTGGCAATAGGGACAACATCATGGAGGCTCGACTCCTGAACTTGGTGCGAATGGAAGAGCAGCGAGATGCAGCCCTTGAACATTTCACACATCATCAAGTGGTGGTAAAATGATGGTTTGATAAAAGAGCCCAATACAAGGCTTTTTAGATTTTGGATCTGGTCCTGTTGTGGGATAAGGCCCAGGACAAGAAAGGAAAGCATACCAAGTTCCAATGGCTCTGGCTCAGACCATACTTAATTTCAAAAATCTGTGGGGCCAACACTTACCGCCTTAGCATCCTGACTGGGGAACCTGTCGCATTGCCCATTAATGGACAGTTTTTAAAACACTATTTCAAGTAGGGTAAGTTTTGTATGCACCCTAAAATGGTCGCCTAGACTATGGGCCCCATTTATTATTTTATCATTTATCAAATTTCTGAATCAATGCTTTGGAACATTTTCAATTCAAATCAATTTCCTTGATCAAATTGTAAT
>MU227311.1:66460-94186 GCA_018584345.1 Thuja plicata
GGGCCTTCATTTTATATTTTTACACATCCATGACTAGAGAGCTATGGATCGATATTTGAGGCCTCATTCTTGAGCAACCTTGAATGGAATGATTCATAGAAGTGTGACAACATTTATGCACACAAGTTTGTCCAAAGTTGTATTATATGTAAAGCTCTCTACTTGTAAATATCCCTGCCAGGTGTCTCATTGCAAGGTGCCCTGCCTTGTAAATAGCCTTGTCGGCTACCCTCCGGGGAGGTCCTCTTTTACCATTTTGTTTTTGCTTTCATTTTTCTTTTGGTCCTAATGTTTTTCTCCACTTTGTAGGAATGGGAATGCTTCGCATAACTCTGGCCTCCGGTGCAATATCTATGGTATGGTGAACTTTAGAATCTATCTTTAGCATAGTGGAATCGGCGCGGTCTTCGGGATTGTTTCATAGGTTATGGAATATTTTGAGCAATCTCCATTGGGTGTTGTCTCTGGGAGTCTGGAAATCAGTGAATATATGATATAAGGAACAAGTAATCGGACACACCGAGGGTAGATCGACTGTACTGATTGGTTGACCCGCGTCTGAAAATCTAAAGAATTCTCCCCGGGTCTGGAGTTTTATCCTCTTCAAATATCTAAACACAGGTGGATAGGTGAAAGAAGTACCACCATTAAAATTAGCTAAGCTTAAATGGTGAAAGAAGTACCACCTTCCCCACCCAAAACAAAAAAAAAGAGGACAAACGGGATGAAACTCTGGTCTCTGGGGGAAAATGAGTGAATGAATGATGGGTTCGATGTGATTAGTACCTCTTCTCTATCTCTCCCCAAGGTCATTGGCTTGATTTCTATCCAAAGCACACACAACACTACTGATGAAAGACTACGGACTAACTCCTGTGTGGTCGGGTTCTCTCAGATACGTTGTTCTTTGCCTATCAAACACTAGAGATCCTGTAGTTCTCAAATGCGCTTAGGCATTTGTCTCAGATAGTCACCATTTGTTATGACCTGCATCCCACTCCCTACATTTTGTGTGCAAATGTTGGGTCCCCCTTTTTTTTTGCTTTGGTTTGCTTTTGCTTGCAGCTTTGCCTTGCCTTTCTTTTCTTTTTGTTTTCTTTCTCCAGGGTTTTCCCCCCCGGTGGTTTGTTTTGTTTGTTGTTTGGTTTTCTCCTCCGGGACTCCGGTCCTGGAGGTTGTCTTCGGTGGGCACCGGTTCCAGAATCTGGGATTCTTCGCCACGATGTTCTCAAGGGCATCGTCACGAGGAATCCCCAGGCCCGGAGTCTAGAGGTTTTGGTCCGGCCTGAGGTCTCCGAAGGAAGGGGATTACTTTTTACCACGGGTATAAATAGGGTTTATCTGTCATTTTCACATTCACCGTGATTAAAACCTTCAAGCACTTAGAGAGAATTAGAGCAATTTCAAAGCGATTAACAGTGTATGTGCAGGAATTTTATGGTAATCAGTGCTTAACATCTTTTGTCATTCTCAGGCAAGTGCAAGTGCTTCGGGGTGGTGATTCTGGCCGTCAGATAATGCGAACTATTGCAGAGCTCCCTCGGTAATCTTCATTTTCCTCTGCCTCCTGCGTTTTCAGGTTGGTGTTTCCGCCTTTCCCTCCTCTATTCTGCTTCCATTTTCTGGTTTTTCTTTGGGTCTGTTTGGTTTTTGTTTGTTTCATCTTGTTTTGCTTCTCTGTGTTTTGCCTGGTCCTTTGTTTCTAGTTTTGCCGCCCGTCAGTGGGTCGGCTCTGATGGAAGGTTGTTCGCCTTCTGTGTAGAGGTTGCTTTTGCTGTAAATAGCGTAAATATCGTAAATGTGTGGATAGTTGTACATATTTTTTCCTTCTTTGTCTGTTCTTTTTCCTGTAAGCATCGTCTTGCATTGTATATTCATGTGTATATGTGTATAATTGTAATATAGTCTGTGTATATCCCTATTTCTGTATATATATCTCTTCGGCTCTATGTGTATCCTTCCAGCTGGCTTGACAAGCTGGTCGAGTCACCTTTGTTTCTAGTTTTCTCCTGCAAATCAATTGCGAAGTAGGAAACCACCTGTTTGAAACTCGGCCCTCAGCCAGTTTCAAACAAGCAGTTTTCTGTCTCCTCCATCAAGGCTGTCAGAGCCTCATTTATTTCCCATGCGCACAATTAATCCCAGCCAAGTGGCTTTCCCTTTTTGTGCATTTGGACAGTTGCCTCCGCCGTCATCACCATCACATCCATTTAATGCTAATGCACATGGCGTCCACGTAGGCTCGACAACTTGCCTTTTTATTCATCCTTGCCAATAGTCACTTCTCCAGGATTCAGATCCCTTTCCACCATCCATCCTATGTCCTTGTCAAGCACAATAAAATTTCCCAGACTCGGATGAATGATAAAGTTCCTAAGTTTGTGATGTGTTTTACTTTTTGGATTAACCTTGCATGATACTAACTTTTCAGGAAAGCAAAACATCGCAGTGGTAAGTTCTCCAGACCCCAGAGTAATTATTTTCATAAATATAATTCTGACGGTTGTCTTGTCTTGCAGATTCTCGAACTTCATCTTCAAACATGTCTGAAGCATCTACATCATCTCCGCCTGGAAGTTCGGATCTACTAACCGCAATAGAGACTAGGGCCACTGCAAAGTCCAAGATGGAGAAGGCCCTGGAAAAATTGCCCCTCACCATGAAGTTTGTATAAGAGAATGAGATTGTGGGCTCAAAGATTGAGTCCAAGGTAAAATTAATGACCGACACCAATGTCGGGACTTGGGCAGAAATGCAGGCCTTGGTAAAGATAATGCACATCCAGCGACAGGCTAGAGACAAGCTCGCAATCAATGTCGGAGGGTTCAGAATTCTTCGGGCGGCCTGCTTCCCATGCTCCGTGCAGTCTCCGGAGCTAATTCTAACACTGGCTGCCAACTACAACTCTTCCGTCTAGGCTGTTATGCTCACTGCTGCAAAACCCACCGGGTACCCTACTCCACTGGTGTCCCTCGACCAAGTCACATTCCAAGCAGGCCTAGGCATCCCACAATTTGATAGAGCCATAATGGTCACAAGGACTGATGCCTTGAAGCAGTTTACACAACTGGAGGATGCTGCCCGGGTATATATGAATACCCACTGGCTCAAGGTCCCAAAGAGGGACCCAAAGAGAATGAAGATAGAAATCCCCCACTCTGAATTCAAGGAGAGCATCCAGATGGGGATGATAGCATTAGCCCGGGTCTTCGGGCAACAATCCGCCCAGGAGTTTGCCAAATGGATGTACTACTTCCTCCTCAGCATCTTTACCAAGGGGAATTCCTTGACTGGGCGGCAATAATTTCCAACCATGTTGACTCCAGGTTCTGGCAGCTGAACCAAAGGAATAAGTTTTTTATGTCCTCTTATGTTTTCTAGGCCTTGGCACAGCAGAGGCCCCATTCCAATGGCCTACTTATAGATGGCGTGCTTGGGATTGGCCCAGGAAAAAAAGCATCGTGGGACCATTTCCCATAGATTCAATGGGAGGCCAGCTTCCCTAGCTATTGCCAAGTAAACGATGCGTTCATTTACTACCACCTGCTTACGCCCACGCGGGATGCCGGATACCGCCTGTCTACCAAGGAGATGAAATTAGTTAGTAGTTATGGACACTACTATATTCAATTCCATTAGCACTCGTACATTAGGGTCACCGGCTTCTACGGGAAACCTTACTTGTTGCCCAGGCATTGCGGGGACAAGATCATGCTATTGGAATACTGCCGGCAAATGATGGAGTTGCACACCTTTTTAGCCCATAAGAAGGTCGCCAACGTCTCGTTCCCAATCTCCTGTGGGAACTACACATGTAGTCTGGCCACTGCAAAGGAGGCAAACAATGAGCTCAAAAGTTACAACTTATAAGAATTCTATCTGGCATGGAAAAATTTTGATCCGCATGGGCGAATTGCAACGACACTACCCAGGGCTTCAGAGCCCCATCGAATACACATGGAGGACTTCTGGGCAGATTGCTAAGATGATGTGGATGTGCAGAGTAGGCATTATGTCAAAATGATAGAAAAAATGACGCAGAAGCTCCAGCTCTAGAAATTCCCTCCAGGCTTCTCAGATGCCGCCCCCACTGAAGATCCCCAGTACAAAGAAAAGGGGATCGATAAAAGGGCCCTGCTGCCAGTAAATTAGGCCGCACAAGAAGAGCCCACAATCGAAGACTTCACCCAGGAAGTAGTAGAGTGAAGCCACGCCTACTTCAAGAAGGTATTCCCCGGGAGTACCCACCAAATAGCCCAGCCGACACCAAATTTAACACCACCACCGGCTCCAAGATTAACCCCGGGGGCCGGGACTTCTTTGCAGGGTGTAGACAAAGGAAAGAAAATAGCTACCACCAATTCTGCGCAAGGAGTCCCCATCACCAAAAAAATAAAATAGTCCATGGAGGCCTCCCAAAAAATGAGGGAGAAACTAATAACGATGTTGGCCACCCCTCCACTTATGGCCGGGCCACTTCATCCTCCTTCCTCCCTGTCATTGGCAGCCTTAATGACCAGGGTGACGGGGGTGGATCCGCTAGAAGTTGCGGCAATAAAAGATGCAGGGCCACCTCTGGTCACCTGGAGGAAAAGAAAGCACATAAAATAGACCAAGGTAGACCTGGCACTAGTGGTGTCCCTCCCCCGGGAAGTGAAAATCCTTCCCTCCAGTTCCCCGAAGCCAGAGAAAGAAATAGAGCTTGCAGAGGTCTCGGAAAGTCCCCCTCCAGAAGAGTTTGATGTATTTGCAGCTGATGAATTTGGAAATTTGAAAGGGGGCGACACACAAGTGGAGGTAGAAGTCCTAGGGGTTGGACAAGAAGCTGCAGAACAAGAAGAGCAACAGGCAGAAGGAAAGAAGCCAGAATCAGAAGTTATTTCTAGGGATCAAGCAACACCAGGTTCGGGAGTGGACCAGCCAAAACCAAGTGAACAAGTGGCACCCACTGGGGGACTCGGACCCTTGGGAACAACTATTACCCTAGTCACCATGTTCCAAGGCCCACTCCTGGGATCCACCTTCGGGTAGGTGATCACAGCGGCCCAAACTTTAAATCTTGGCTCGACACCTCCCCTACTGCCGACTGAAGAAGAAATCCTGGCAGAAGAAGAAGAACAAGAGGAGCAGCTTGAAGAAGTCCCCAAGGAAGCCTACCAAGATCCAAACCCAGCAATTGATACACAGGACCAGGCTGAGGGGATGGAGATCGAAAAGAGTGTTGTTGTAGAAGAAGAGGCAGGGAGGGGAACAGATGAGGTTCATGTTGAAGAGGGGCAACAACCACCAAACACTGGGAAAGAATCAGAAGAACAAACTATGGAAGGAAGGCCACCTCTCCCACCTCAGTGGCTGATAGACAGAAGAAAGAGAAAAGCTCAGTCAGCTCCGGTGATTCCTCTCTCCCTAGCTGAGATGATGGTCCAAGTTTAGGCCCCGCCAAAGGCGAAGAAATCCTGAACAGTTCACACTTTGTGAACTGGGCCAGGCGGAGAAACCATTGCCATGGCGGAAACACCTCCCCCAGACACTGATGAAGTGACTAGAGATCCCATAGATTACAAAATTGCAGAGGTGTCCCTAGGTAAAAGAGGAAAGCAAGGTGAAGTGGACTTGCTTAAGGAGGCGGCGAGGGCAGTTGAAGCCCAATACGAAAAGGAGGCCTAGAGGCTCAAAGCTGAAAAGGAAAAGAACAGAAACCTTATATGGTTGCTTACTAAGCTAGCCTAACCCATCAATGCCACCCCTCCATAGACCTCCACATCAGAGGAATTACCGCAGAGTGACATAGACTCCCTACGAGTAATGAAGAAGAAAGCTCAGGCAGTGGATGAATGGGTCACCCTGTAGATAGGAAACACCCAACGTTTCCTAGCGTCCACCCTCTCAGATCTATTCACACCCCGAAAAGTTATACATCAAGCGGAGGCACTTATTGAGCAGTGGGAGAGTGATGCCAAAAATTACCAGGCATGGAAGGTAGAGCTCGAAGAGCTCCTCGCTCTGGGAGAAGACATAATTTTTGAATCCAGAATTTTGGGTGAGGAAACATTTGATTTCGTAAGGACTCAACACTCCAGATTGAACCTCACATTGGAGGTAACCAAGCAACTGGTGGAATCCTTACAAGAAAAGGTGAACACCGTAAAATATTCTTCCAATTTATGCAAGTCTTTTGTAATAAAGGCTTCTAGGGCTGATCCCCTTAGTACAGATACTTATACCCCTGAATAGTCAGTTTTGGGGAGTTTTTATGAGATAATGGCATCCTGGTATCAATCCCCAGACGGGATAGATGGGGCCCAGATGGAAAGATTAACCGAAATGATACTCAAGGGCCATGACGCCGCAAGAATGGTGGATGAATTCAGAAATAATGTTTTAGACTTGGGGGAACAAGTTGAAGTGGCCAGGTACAGGAGGGCCAGCCTAAAGGGGATAGATGAAGATGGCATTTTTTGCCTCCTCCAGGCCTTCAACGATAATAAGCAACCTTGAGCTTTCTCTGGAGGCCAGAGAAAAACTCACATTGAGTATTCTTTATTCTTTTGGGGGCATAAGTTCCCAGATCCCAGAGTCCCAGATCCAAAATTTTTGTATTCTTCAAGGTGATCTATGTCCCGGCCCCTGAGGCCAACTGGTCACTTTCAAAGGTGGTTAATAACGACTGTCAGAAGGTAGTTGGCCACATCAAGAAGTGTTGCTCGGTGGTTGGTTTTCTAACAGGGTGGTCTTCTCGAGGCACTGCTCAAAGGTACACCTGGCACATCAGAGACAAGGCACCACATTTCCCATTTATGAGGCATGTAGCCTCGATCCCTCGGGGACCTACTTTCTGCTTTCTCCTCTCTAGCTCTCTTCTCGAGAATGATTCTTCTGATGTATATTCTTGTTTTCTTCTTCTAACATGGAAGACCTATTCTATCTCCATGTCTTTTGTAGGGTGGCACAGGTAGTACCGGCCCCTGGATATTGTATTTTATTGGAACATAATGTAAATAGGGTTAGGGTTAGAAGAAAGTTGTATAAATAGGCAGACCGGCCCATTTCCAAGGGTTGGCAAAATTGATGATTTTATTGTCCATAAGCAATAGCAAAGTGACTCTTTTAAGTTGCAGAGCTCAATGCTCCATTGTTCGGTCCCTGATAGTTAGATGCTCCCTTGGAGCCACTATTGTATCACACACCAGTGCTTGCTGGACTAAATATTAATGAAGAAGGAAAGATTTTTGGCAATGATGTTGTTGGCATTCCTGCTTCTGAGTTAATGGTATTTTGTGTTTTGATGTTCTCTATGTCTTTTACTCTGGCTGTTAAAGTAGATTAATAAACTCTTTACTCCCACTACTGATAGAATGCTAGCTGATAGTTATGTGTTTCTTTGGTATTTAGTGTAGTCAACCAGAGTATCATTGATTTTATAGACATTTTAGCATGACTATAGTTAGATTAAATACTTCTAACCCTGCATGATCTTTTTCATTTTATTTGTTAAGTGTAGAACGCTCGGGAAAACCTTACCTTGATCGAATCTCCAGAGAGGATGAGTTGAAGAAACCAGCTATCCCCCTCAAAAATAGTCACCTCTCCTGACTGAGCCCCGCACCATCATTACCTAACACCCAGGTGCTTGAAGGCCCAGAGATTTATTCCCCGAACAACCTTTGCAGGCGGAGTTGGCTGATTTCCCCAGAACCTGGTGACAACTTATGACTATTGGCAGACCCGGTCAGCAAAACCCCGTCAACACCCAACATCTGGGAAGATATATTTCAAAACTTCATCAGCAGTATAATGACAAGCATGCAACACCTAGGGAAAGATTCAGAACCTAACATCCTTCTACTGTGAGGGTACTGTCAGTTACATCAAGAAAGTCACTCAAAATTTACGTGCTCTAATTGCCAAAATGCACTATCTCAAGTGCTGACCCAAATTTCTCTACTAGTAAAAACCCTAAGAGAACCTAGAGTGGAAAAGGAAACTCTTTAAGTGGAAAAAAGGTAGCTCTATGATTAGGATAGATGACTTAGTGGACACAGATGCCCCGACTAAAATTCAAGACAGTGGGTCAGATTTAGACACCAAAATCCCTACATTAAACTTGTTCAGTGACTAGAGCATGTTAGATGATGGAGTGTGTCCACCATACAAATAAATATAGTAAGATAAAGAAGGTGAAAGTACTAAATCCCCTGACCTTAAAAGTGCCCAATAGATGGGAAGAGGAGAGTCAACTTCCTCTGATAGTGACGGGGAAAAGAAGAAGAAGCCCCAAACAAAGGGGTTCTTAAAAAGGGTCTTGGATGGTTTGAAACTTGCAAAGAAGTACCAAATATGGAAATTATGCTTTGATGGCTCTAAATGAAAACAAGGAGCAGGAGCAGGGATTAGACTCATAAATCCAAGAGGTAAGTCTATTTATGTTGCATACAGATTACAATTTATGTGCACTAACAATGTTGCAAAATATAAAGCATTGGTTCGTGGACTCCTCCTGGCCCATGAGAAAGGAATAAAAGCCTTGATGGTGGAAGGATATTCAAAATTGGTTGTCAAAAATGTCCACAATGAATATTCTTGCAATGATAAGAGGATTTTAGCCTACTGAAATAGGGCATGGGACTTGATCAATGACTTTGAAGCATTCAACATCAAGACCATCCCATGAAGGAAGATCGTCATCACCAATGCCCTAGTTGTATCTGCCAGTTTGCTACATTCAATGGAGAATTATAAACTAAAGAAGTTATCAGTTGAAATTATTGCAGCCCTAGACATCCTAGATAACATAACCAATTTCCAAGTCTTTCAAGATGACCAACACATCCTTAATTTCATCATGTGCACAGGGTGTTTGAGAAACAAATCATAGACAAAGAGAAGGAAGAGGAAGAAGAAGAAGAAGAAGTTATCATGGAAGACCCTAATGATCAAGGCATCGTAAACCTAAGAACCAATTCCATAGCCAAAGAAATGGTGGAACTAGAGAGGATTTTTGACAGCGATGGGACCGCTATGAAAAGACATCAAGACATACTGCCTGATAGTAAAGAGTATGAATCATATAACCTTGGCACCAATGATGAGCCAAGAGAGGTTCACATTGGGAGAGTATGTACCAAAGAGGAAAAGGACAAGACGGTCCACCTCCTTACATATTACCGATATGTTATAGCTTGGAGTTATGAAGAACTAAAAACATATGACACCTCAGTCATTGTGCACAATATCCCACTGAAGCCAAATTCCAAACCATTCTGCCAATGTTAATGGCCCGTCAACCATACTATGGATCCTTTGATACATAAGGAAGTTTAGAAACTACTAAATTCCATAATCATATTCCTCATACGACACTCCACATGATTGGACAACTTGGTACCCGTGAGAAAGAAGATTGGTGAGATTTGACTATGCGTGGAATTCTGAAACCTGAACAAAGCCTCTCAAAAAGATAACTACCCACTCCTGTCTCTTGAAAAAGTGTTGTAGATAGTCAATGGGTCTCAAATGATTTCCTTCCTAGATAGTTACTCTAGTTACAATCAAGTAATAGTACAGGAAGAGGATAGGCTAAAAACAACATTCACAACCAAATGGGGAACATTCGCTTACCCTTGAATTCCCTTAGGTCTAATTAATGTCGGGGCCACTTTACAGAGGGAAATGGACATAGCTTTCAAGGGGCTAGTTGGGAATTGAATTATTATTTACATGGACAATCTCAGAATCTTCACAAAACAAAGAGTAGACGACATAAATGATCTTAGAAAGTGCCTTCAAAGATGCAAGAAATATGAGATTTCTCTCAATCCTAAGAAATGTGTGTTTGGGGTAACTAAAGGAAAGCTATTGGGACACATCATTTTAGAAGACAGGATAGTCATAGACCCAAAAAGGGTGGAAGCCATTCTAAATTTGACACCACCTCATAGCCGTAAAGAGCTGAAATCTTTCTTTAGGAAGATTAACTTCATGAGGAAGTTCATCAGTGGCTTCGTAGAAATAGTAAAACCCTTGAATGACATGCTCAAAAAAGATGCCAAGATTGAGTGGACTATCCCAGTAAAGAAATATTTTGAGGAGATAAAGGGAACAATTTCTATAGCTCTTGTCCTTGTCAGCCCTGATTACACCATTCCTCTTAAAGTATATTATTTTTCATTAGAGCACTCATGCAAAGGTATCCTCACTCAAAAGAAAGAAAGTGAAGATGAGAGACCCATAGCCTTCATGAGTTTCCCCTTTAAGGATGCCGAGATCAGGTACCCCAACCTAGACAAATAGTCTTTTTCTCTTGTCAAAGCAGTGAAGAATTTCAGACACTACATCTTGAGAAGCAAAGTCTTTAGGATAGTCCCTGATGCAGCTGTAAAGTCTCTATTGATGCAGAAAAAGATAGGAGAGTGAAGAGTAAAATGGATGGCCATCTTGTAAGTGTTTGACCTAAAAATCCAGCCAATGAAACTGTTAAGGGGCCAAGACCTGATGAAACTGATCTTTGAAGTGCAAGAAGGTCTAGTATGCCAAACTTACACTGATCAAGGTGTGATCACTGATATATGGTATCAAGAGGTGGTCTACTACCTACTACAGAATCATTTCCTAGAGGGGATGAATAGCTCATAGAGAAGAGCTTTGAAAATCAAAAGAAGCTCCTACATGTTGAAGAATGGTCAGCTGTATAAATGCAATTATGAGGGTCTATACCTGAGGTGCCTAGATAGAATCAAAGATTTCCAAGATAGATATGGGATAGGGCATGGTTCAGCTGAGGTGTCTGCTCACCAAATATTAAGGGTAGATTATTTTTGGCCAACATTATTCAAAGACACTAGAGAATAAGTGAGATCATGCCACACTTGCCAAACAAGCATAACCCGAGAGAGAAATCCAGCAATTCCCTTACAGCTAGTATACAAGGTACGTCTATTGGCCCAATGGGGATTATACAAGGTAGGTATATTTGCCCAATGGGGATTATATTCTAATAGCTATTGATTACTGGACACACTGGATAGAGGCCCAAGCATTGAAGAATTGCACCACAGAGGTAGTGACCAAGTTCCTAGAAGAGTACATCATAACCAGGTTAAGGATTATGTTCTATTTGGTATGTGACAATGCTCCATCTTTTTCATCTTCCTCACTCACGCAATGGGCATTTGAAAGCTAGGTAATCCTCAAATTATCTTCCAATTATTATTCACAAGGCAATGGCGTAGTAGAGTCTACCAACAAGAACTTGACAACAGTGATCAAACAACTCCTTGATGACAATCCCTAGGATTGGCACACACAACTGAAATATGCCCTGTAGACAGACCAAGTACAGATCGATAATGATTTGGGGACTTCCCCATACCAATTGGTCTATGGCTTCCAACCAGTCTTCCCTATGAACTTGAAAATCCCAATCTTGAGATTTATGGACCAATATGTGGGAGGCAAAGATCAAGTACAAGTTAGACTCATGAACCTTCTCAAATTGGAGGAAAAGAGAACCATGGCCTTGGATCATGTATCAAAGCACTAGGCCATTTTAAAGTGGTGGTTTCATAAGGGATCCACCATTGAAGCCTTCAGGATCTCTAACCTTGTCCTCATGTGGGATAAGTGAAAGGAAAAGCTGGGCAGCCACACCAAATTTCAAAAATTGTGGATAGGCCCCTACCAGATGTCAGAGATCTTGGGAGAGAACACATTTAGGTCTAGAACCTTAAATGGAGAGTTGAACCCATTTCCAGTTAATGGGAAATTCCTCAAACATTTCTTCAGATCCTAAGTGGGACTACCTTCTGTCCCTTGTATTATAGTTTTTTTACTTTCTTTGTTTTCTTTTTTTTTGGTCTTTCATTTTCTTTGTTGTCAGTCCCTTTCTTCCATCTGTGGTTGCCTCCTTTTATCAGGGCTAGTTTTTCTTTGGGTCAAGTGTGTCTTGGATTTGTTCCAAGTGGTTCCTAAATTGGAGCTGAGGTATTTATTAGTCAAATTCTCCAAAGAAACATGCATCACAGAGAACACTCCAAAAGACAAAGTGATGACATATATCATCGACAAACAAGAAGATGTTCAAAGTTTGGTCATCCTAATCTCAAAAAAAATTAAAAGATGACACCCAAGAGCATTTTTTAGCTAGAACCAACATTAGTGCAAGGACTTAGGTACCCACCGATCCCATAACCCAAGTCTGAATGAATGCGAAGGTAAAAAAAAAAAAAAACTAGTTGAAGGAAGAGAGAGGAACAAACACACAAAATAAAAGTGGCCCAAAAAGGTCACAGTTGTTAAATCCAAGTAGCACATCCTAATCGCTTCTTGGATCAATCAAAGAAGAAAATATGAACCTGAACACACAAAATTACATATATCAAAAACCTGATACATTTTATGCACCAAGAAGAAAAAAAAGAACAAATGTTTGAAGAACAAAACTCTCAAGAAAAAGCTATAGCTTAATAGACAAAAAAAATGAGGGTGACTATAAAAACCTCTACCAGGACTATGGACACTCGATTGAAAATTGAGAAAGGTTGTACTTGGGATTTGGGGAAAACTTTGTTAGGGCTATGGATGCCTAAATGGCAGAAAATTTCTTTTCAGGAAGCCCTAGTCTACATGGTGAAGGTTGGGAAAAGCTGACAAACATTCTGGATACAATAATCAAAGGTCAAGGAATGAACACACATGAGTACACACTGGGAGACTAGCCAAAAACTTCAAACTTAAAGTCATTGAAAGAGAGTCAACACAGACATCTCTTGGTATCTTGTTCTATTAAAAAGTCATAATCCAAAGGGTCTTGATGATGAAGAAATGCCTCAGTCATTCCTCCTTTTGTCAGGGCTATTTTTTGTGGGTCCACAACACACCCCATTTTGGTCCTCTGACCATGGGGACCCCCTTCTCAGTTTTGGTGTTTTTTCATGTCTGCCCCTCTCCCCGTTCCTTGAACTTGGTCTCTTGAGGAGCCTGTTGAGAAAAAATAAGGCATTTTTGGCCTTTTTTCCCTTTCAACATTTCAGAGGACCCCGCGTCTTCTGAAATATCAATATGTCTGAAAGGCCAAACCTGACCCTTTCAGTGTTTCAGCCTCCAAAACACCAAAAGGACCGAAGAAGAAAACTTTCATACTTTTTGGTTTTTCAGACCCTGAAACACCAAAAGGGGAATTAGGTCACCCAACATTTAGCATTTTAGAATCTAAAACTAAGTGACATCACCCCATGGGCTATTTCAATGGCCTGAGCCCTAAGTGATCCTCACTTTTCTTTTTCTTTTCTCGAGTTTTTTTCTCCCCATGCATACTCATCATTCTAGTTCATCTTCTCTCTCGATTGTTGCTGCTTAATCTTTTCTCTCAACTCTTCATGGTTTTTGTCCTTCCCCTTCCCGCAAATGACAGGTAAGGTTCCCATTTTCCTGACCATCATCTTGTTTTTTTCCCTCTTTGGTTAATTTGGGGTTTTCTTGGGTTAGGACGTGCTTCTCTCCATAAGTCCCAAGGGTTCAAGCCTATTGGGCTTGTTGAGGAAGAAGTCTCCTATTTTGGTGTTTTCCTTTTTTGTTTTGGGTTTTCCTTAAGGTTTTTGTCATGACCTAGTCATAGGTTTTTGGTCTCCCAAAGGCTAAAACTTTCCCTCTCGAACTGTCTCTCACACAAGTGCCCCTCGTACCTTCTACTTGTTTAGTGTTTTAGACCTCTAAAACATCCAAAAAGTCTGAATGACCGAAGATAGGGTCTTCACTATGGATGTTTCAAACTCTTTTCATCCTTTTGCACCATGGAAGCTCGAGAGGGTTTTGTTCTTTCAATTTCACTCTTTCACACTTTTGACCTTTTTGGACCTTGACACACTTTTTGGCGTCCAAAATCATGAAACGCCTGAAAGTGTGAAATCTGCATTTCTGGCTACTTAAGAGCCTCTACTTTTTTTTTGTGAGGTCCTGCCTGATCTGTCCTAGTTTGACTTTCATTTTGACACTTGACTCACCAGGATGATATCTTGAGTATTGACATTATGGTTTATGCATGCCGTCTTTTGGACTTTATGAGTAGCTTGTTATAGGTTTTGTTGATGATCACAGTAACCGTACTCTTTATATATATATATATATACATGCTTATTTTGATACCTTGATTATTCATGATATATGTATTCAGCTTTGTTCTGTTATCTTTGATATTATGATCATTAACGAAATCATGGTTCTATAATATGATGTTAACACTTGCTTATGAAAATATGTAATGTTATATGATGTAGATGTATACACATGTATATTGTTTATAATATGCTATCATCTTATGTTGAAATGTATATTAATATAAGTTTTATTTTCATGATATACTGACATCGAGTTTGAGCATGTAGGGATATGGCCATGGTTTAATCTGGGGAAACAAGATAGGACCAAGTGCAATCTATAAAGCCAAGGTCGACTCTAGAGAGAGAGTGTGACCTTGTCGTATTGTATTTTCTTTTGTGAATGTGGTGGCTGATTATGTATGATTGATAATGGTTTAATTTGTATATTGTAAGTGATTTTTATTTTGTGTAAATGTTTAAAGTGTTGCACACAAGCATGCCACATAGGTTGTGATGTGTATTCTGTTTGGTGATGTGTCATTTGACACTTTAGTTCTAAGTGGCATGTGATGTGGATTTTGGACCCCACCTCCTCGTTAATCTTGAGCATTCCCCAAGCTAGTAGGTGGTGTATGAGACCAAGGAAACTTTGATAATCTAACCCCAATTTTCGGATGCATGATTCATTGGCATTTTTAGGAGGTTTTGAGAAGTCCTAGGTAGTAATTTTATGCAAATTTTAGTGTTCCAAGGTCAGGACTTTGGTTGGGGGGCTCATTTCACCTAATTTAATCTTCCTAGGCCACTTCCTTATCCCTAAAATCATGCCATTTTAGGGTTGCACGAAAATGTCTTTTCCCCCTAAACTTCCATCATGTTGCTAGGTTGTAATGCATCTGCTAGGAAATTTAAGAATGGCAAGTGGCACATTTTCTAGAACCTAGATACCTAACTAATTTGGGAAGGGTGTAGGAGAAGGGGGGAATGTTTTAAGTAGGAGGAAAAATCTGGTTTTGGGGGTTGCTAAGTAAGGAGAAAAAATTGCAGAAAGAGTCTTAAGGGCCTGGTTTTAGGAGGTTTGAAACAGCAAGCTTGGAAGGGAGCAAGTTCAACTTCAACCCTAATTCAGTCACTTGTTTGGAAGGAGGTTGGTGGTGTCAAAACCTTTTTCATTTTATTTTGTTCTTTGTTTGAAAATTATGTGAATTGTAGAAGAATTGTTATTGTTCTTTTGTCATGTGTGAAGCATGAAATTGGTTTATTATTGCTGTTTTAAAAGCTGAGTTCTGAATTTTAGTTCTTTCTTTGTTGTTATTTGCAATTGTCTTGATTGAGGGTATGCAAGTTCAATCCTCATCCTTGGGAGGAAAGTAGGAGAACTTGGGGTGAAGGGTATAAATTTGGGATTGCATTTGTTGAGTGCATAGTTGTATGGGCAACCATGATAACCAGCTTATGTTGGGGGTCATAAGGTGCAATTTTTGGGGGTCATAAGGAGTGATGTTTTTCTCATAGTATTGAGCTGTATGTTGGGTTTTAGAAGGGCCTTGTGAAGGCTGCATGTTTGTTGTTGTTGTTATTTCATAAGCATGGTGACTCCAAGTGTAATTCCACCTTCACCCACCATTTGGATTCTATGTTGAATCCTTTGTTTAAACCTGGGAAAGGGAGCAATGCAGACTATGTGATTGAGTTTTGTTGAAAGTCATGATGTGTTGTTTTTGTGTTACCCTGTCCTATACTTGTTTCCCCAAGCTCGGGGGTGGCCATCTAATGGCCTTGGCTGGGAGGTGAGCTCCATGGCCATGTGAGGAAATCTTATGTGTGCAGGTCTTGACTTAAGGCTAAATGATGCAGTCCTGAATTGAAGATGGAAAAAGTTTGAAATTATGACTCTATTTCTTATATCCTTGGATCAGTCTTAAAGTTTCTGCACTCAATACTTGCATTTTAAGTCTGGTCTTGTACAATGCTTAACAGATTTTCCATGAACAAGAAATAATATTTCAATTTCTGTATTAATTGTTCTAAACAAGTGAAAAAGGACAAAAATGTGAATCTCCTATTTATCAAGTTCTATGCTATTCTATTTTGTTAAGATTTTTCCTGATCAAAAAGCTACAAGTTCTATATTAAAGTCTGAGTTTCAAACATTGTTAGAAGGACTCTTATATTTCTTTCATGCACTCTGTTTCACATTTTTGAAGTATATTTCCCTATGGTAGGAATGAATAAATAGATTTAGAATAAAGCTTTCTTACATTGAAAAGGAATGTAGATATAAGCAAAATTGCTCATTTTTAAAGATTATCAATTCTGTAAGAGTTAAGTATTAGTGAAGTACATCAATGTATTTTCAAATTAGAGGTTGATTTTACATGCCAGTGTATAAACAAATTCTGTAACAGCAACTAGTAAGGAAATAATTGGTTCTATGCCCAAACTGCTCTACCTTATTATGAACACTGACTGTTTAAAATAAATAGAAATTCTTTATTAATCTGACTTTGTGTACAAGTGATTGACAAAATACAATATATGAATAGAACTAAATTATAGAACCAATTTTATCTGGATTCTCTTCTATGGACATTTCATTATGGATTTATTCTGGAGTCCTGTATATGATAGAAAACTAAAATTAGAACAGTGAAAGTATTTGCAGTCAGAATCATTAAATAAAAAAAGGGGCACTGTATAATACATTTCCTTCTGGAAGCTAATTTCTCTTAATATTTCATTCTAGATAAATGACCAAATGTTGTGATTATATATAAATATATGTTATACATTATACATGCTTAAGGTATAATATAAAATGTTTATATATAAATATATTATAACTTTATACCATGAATCCATTAATTCCGTAGTATCATAATATTATTAACATAATACTATATAGTATATACTGTACATAAATTAAGTACAGAATAACATAGATTAGTATATTATATAATATAATATATTATATACTATACATTCAAAGAATGAATAGTATATAATATACTATATTATAATAATAATATTCAATTAAAATTTGCATGCGATAATCTTCTCAAAAATAAGTATCGAATAACATAGATTAGTATATTATATAATATAATATATTATATACTATACATTTGAGGGATGAATAGTATATCATATACTATATTATAATAGTAATAATCAATTAAAATTTACATGCAATAATCTTCTTAAAAATAGGTATCGAACAACATAGATTAGTATACTATATAATATAATATATTACATACTATACATTTCAAGAATGAATAGTATATAATATACTATATTATAATAATAATAATCAATTAAACTTGACACAAACAAATATTATTAGAAACAAATATGTGTAAACAATAAACAAAAAGAAATCGCTGACATAGAGAAGTTGCAGCAGTTCGAAGGATGTCAATAAAAGATCTCCTTGACATTGAAGATACAGTGGTAGCGATAAAAAAAAAAAAAAAGTTACAGAACAATAAGGAAGTAAATGCCTGGAACAGATCTTCTTCATTAGGGTTTTTACCCTTCTGAACCATCCAGTGCACGCTTCCTAACCAACATCAAAGAAACTTTTGTAAATGAAAGAAGATAATAATATGAATGCAGAATGAGAAGCTCTGCAATAGCAATGCCATTAGATTGGCATAACTAAGCATCGCAAGCTCTCAGGTCTGCAACATATCTATGGCGAGAGTAGAATAGGGTAAACAAAGAAGTTTAGGGTTTCTGATGTTTTTAATGGCTCCCCAACCCTAATTTCAAATTAGGGTTAGGGTGCCGACATGTTAATTATATTATTTCATTTTAATATGTTCACGTGATAAGATTGTAACTAAAGTTAATATTTTATTTAGAAAAGTATTAATGATAGTATTAGAATAAAGTTTTCAGTATGATAATAATCACTTTCTCACATCTATAATGATCTGATACCTTATCGGATAAGATCAAAAAAAAAAATATAATAAGTTCATATATAGAACTTTATTTTTTAATTGTTGAGATTAATGTCATTTATTTATTAAATAAATTAAGTTTTAATTTTTACCCTAATATTACTAAGATTACTATAAATACAAATGTGATCATGAATTAGTGTTATGTTTTCTTTTTATGAAAGTTATATTTTGTAAAATATTTAATTAAGATATAAATAATTTGGTAAGACACTCTTTAGTGAGTTTATCACCATAGTATTATTGTTTTTATCAAAATTAAGTTAATTAGGATTCTAGATTTAATTTAAGTTCTCTATGAATGTGTAGAGAATGGAAATTAAAAGACGATTGGAATAACCTTTCATATACTTCCTTTCCATAAGTGTCCTCTAGCAATGTAATATTTTAAAGGTGTTTCCACCCAAGCGAGTTTACGTCCCCGGGGCTTCGCATCGTTGGGATTGAGTTGAAACTTGTTGGTAAATTTTTGTTGTCGTAGTTGTATAAAAAAAAAATTTAGTTGTGTTTTTCCCTAGATTAGTTTGGCCATTATATTTTGGTATCAGAGCACGGTTCTACTCTAGGAACCTTTTTGGACCCATTACGTTGCTAAAACTTACCCTTGTTTTTGTCAATAGTGTAGGATGCCTCTAGTCATACGGATTGCACGCCGACGTGGGGGGATACCCAGGGGCGAATATGTGGCAGTAGGGAGTGATGAGCGAGCAGTCAAGGGGCTAGGTGATGAGCAGAGACCTCCACCTTCATCGCCACCTAACCCTAATCAAGATATTCTTAATGTCTTGCAAAATTTAGCTGGCATTATCATGGATAGATTACCTCCGGGAGGCTAGCAGGCTGAGAACCAGGAGCAGAGTAGGAGTCCCCCTCCTAGATGAGTAGCAGCACAAATAGTTCATGAGCGTGAGTCGGTGCACAAGCCAGAGCCACCACCTGTGGTAGTGTCGAGAGCACCTCGTGATGTAGGAGACATGATCAGAGAGCTTATCAGATTATAGCCACCACCTTTTTCGGGATCCATGGCAGGGTCAGAGGCCGAGGCTTGGCTTTTGAGCCTCGAGTGTTGCTTCGGGTTGCAGCACTATGAGAGCAACCTTAAGGCACACCTTGCAGTACACATGCTGAGGGATAATGCTTCCACTTAGTGGAAGCAAGAGGAGGTCAAGTGTCATCTTTCTACGGACACTCTCACTTGGGAGATTTTCTTAGAGAGATTATGAGCCCGCTACATGTCAGAGCATTACAGATAGCATCGTATTGATGAGTTTAATGATCTTTAGCAGAGGAGCATGACAGTAGCCCAATAAAAGAACAAGTTTCTCAAGCTCCTTCTGTATGTAGACTACATGCAGGATGAGAAACTCTAGGTCAACCGCTTCATCAAGGGGTTGAATTATGCTATAGCTGACAAGGTGCGGTTAATACCTACTGGTAGTCTTTGTGAGATAGTGGAGAGAGCCATGGTAGCTAAGGAGATCCATAATAGATCTCATGATGCTCGAGACTAGTCACAGAACTGAAATGCCACATCTTAGTCTTCTGGTTACCAGAAGTCCCATTGGAAGGGAAAGCATAAGAACTCTTCAGGATCATCTAGGGCACCTCAACAACCACAATAGTCTCAGCAAAATCAGAAACATAAATCTTCCCAGGGATAGCAGGGCTCTAAGCCCAAACAGTGGCATTCACAGGGATCTCGACGAGATCATAGGGGTCAGTCCCACTCATCTAGAGGAGGATTGAGTGGTTCCAGTGCTACAAGAGGACAACAATAGTCTAGACCTAAGGGTATACAGTTGCAGAATAGATGACCATGCTATGCATGTGGTGCCATGGGGCATATAGCTAGAGATTGTCCTATAGGCCGATCAGCTGGTGGACAGAGAGCAGCAGCTTCCGAGCCCACTGTTGGTGACATGGGCAGAGCACATAGAGTCTTTGCGGCAGTTGATAACTGCCAGGCCGAGCACCAGGCCACCATCATCAAGACTGCTGGCTCGATTGGAGGTAGTAATGTTTCTATCCTTTTTGATTCCAAAGCCATTGAATCTTTTATTTCACCTTTCATAGTGGAGCGTTGTGGGCTGGTGGCAGCTAGGCAGGATGTTAGTTGGGAGGTTGAGTTAGC
Organism: Thuja plicata; assembly: GCA_018584345.1. Taxonomy (NCBI): domain Eukaryota; kingdom Viridiplantae; phylum Streptophyta; class Pinopsida; order Cupressales; family Cupressaceae; genus Thuja; species Thuja plicata. The sequence goes on from MU227311.1 coordinate 86,653, forward strand.
CTCAGGTGCTAGGGTATCTGTTAATTCCATGGTGAGGGGTTCTCAGTTATAGATTAGAGACTTTACCACCTCTGTTGATCATTGCGTCACACCTCTTGGATCATATGATGTTGTTCTTGGTATGGATTGGCTTTCTTCTCATAAATCCAAGATGGATTGTAGACAGAAGACAGTAGAGTGCTTGAATGATGATGGGGTGACCATAGTTATTACAAGAGTACAGAGACCTATATCTCTTCGCATGATTTCTGCTATGCATCTTAAGCGGTGCTTGTAGAAGGGATGCCAGTTATATGCTATTACCATCAGTGACAGAGAGGAGGAGATAGAAAAGGAGACTTCCCTTAATGACCACCCTATCCTTCAGGAGTTTGTAGATGTTTTCCCATCACAGTTACTAGGTATGCCGCCTCCTAGAGCAGTGGACCTTCATATTGAGTTAGTTCCCAGAGCAGAGCCTGTTTCTAGAGCTCCCTATAGAATGTCCACACATGAGCTCAATAAGCTCAAGATTCAGCTAGAGGAACTCTTAGAGAAAGGGTTCATTCATCCTAGTGTATCTCCATTGGGTGCACCTGTCACCTTCGTTAAGAAGGATGGATCTTTGAGATTGTGCATGGATTATCGACAGCTAAACAAGTTGACCATCAAGAATCGGTATCCCCTTCCCAGAATTGATGAATTATTTGATCAGCTTTAGGGAGCCCGAGTGTTCTCAAAGATAGACTTGAAGTCAAGTTAGCACCAGTTGAGGATCGTGGATAGAGACATTCCCAAGATAGCTTTCCGTACATGATATGGACACTATGAGTTCATAGTGGTACCCTTTGGTCTCACGAATGCTCCAGCTGTATTCATGAGTCTCATGAATGGAGTATTTCATTCATTTTTACACAAATTTGTGGTGATATTCTTGGATGATATATTGATATATTCATGAGATGAGCAGGAGCATGAGGATCATTTGAGGTAGGTTTTCCAGTGTTTGAGGAATAATCATTTATATGGCAACTTGTCAAAATGTGCATTCTTCAGAACAGAGGTTCATTACTTAGGTCATGTGATATCTGGGGATGGGATTTCTGTAGACCCATCTAAGATTAGGGAAATTATGGATTGGCCAGCACCCACTAGTGTGACAGAGGTTAGGATTTTCATGGGCCTTGCAGGCTACTACAGATGATTTGTTGAGGGTTTTTCTAGGGTGGCCCATCCCATCACTTCCCTCCAGAGGAAAGGGAAGAAGTTTGAGTGGACGGAGAGATGCAAAAGAGCTTTCAAGCTCAAGAGGGAACTTACTAGTGCACCTATCCTGGCAGTACCAGACCCTTCAGCAGATTTTGTGGTTTGTACAGATGCATCATTAGATGGAATTGGGGCAGTACTGATGCAGGACAGATGGGTTATTGCCTACGAGTCCAGAAATCTTAAGACTCATGAGCTTAATTATCCCACCCATGACCTTGAGCTAGCAGCAGTGGTGCATTATTTGATGAGATGGTGTCATTTCTTATTGGGCCACAGATTTGAGCTTCATTCAGATCACCAGAGTCTTCAGTATATATTCACACAGCCGAACCTCAATGCTAGACAGAAGAGATGGATGGAGTTCCTATGCGAGTATGACTTTGACATTCACTACATCAAGGGGAAAGAAAATGTAGTAGCAGATGCCTTGAGTATTAGACATCATGTACTCTCATCTATGACTACTAGTACAGACCTGATGGGGCACATTCTTTAGCATTTATAGGAGGATGCTTTCTATGTAGAGGTTAGATAGTTGGTACAGGATCAGAGACCCTTGGAGGGGAAGTTCACAGATTACACACTAGATTCTGATGGCCTTCTTCGCCACAAAAGACATATTTATGTACCTTCTTTCAGAGGGTTGTGTGATTTCATCATTCTTGAGGCTCACAGAGCTCCTTATGCAGTGCACCCTAGAGTTAAGAAGTTACATGCAGATTTGAGACAACTTTACCATTGGCCCGGTTTGAGGACACATATTACAATGATAGTGGCTAGATGTTTAGAGTGTCAGCGGGTTAAGGTGGAACATCGTCATCCAGGTGGACTCCTTCAGTCTCATGAGATTCTAGTATGGAAGTGGGACATTATTTCCATGGATTTCATAGTTGGTATTCCCATGTCATCGCATCGCCATGATGCCATTATGGTGACGATGGACAGGTTGACTAAAGTAGCCCACTTCTCACCCATACGTACCACTTTTATAGCACCTGCAGTAGCATAGGTATTTTTGAGGGATATTGTTAGACTTCATGGAATTCCACACATGATCATATCAGACAGAGACTCACTCTTCACTTCATATTTTTGGAGAGAGCTTCAGACCGCTTTGGGCACCAGGCTCAATTTTAGTACAGCATACCACCCAGAGACAGATGGTCAGACTAAGAGGGTTAATCAGGTATTAGAGGATATGCTACACATGTATGTGATGGATCATCAAGTTAGGTGGGAAGAGTACCTACATTGAGCAGAGTTTGCCTATAATAATGGACACCATTCATCTTTGGGTATGTCTCCATATCAGGCCTTGTATGGTAGATCTTGCAAGACACCGTTGAGCTGGGATAGGATTGAGGATAGAGTATACATTGGTCCAGAGTTGATCAGATAGATGGAGCAGCAAGTAGTTCTGATCAGGCAGTGTCTTAGAGAGGCCCAAGATCGATAGAAGAAGTATGCGGATGCTAGGAGGGTTGATAGAGAGTATATGGTTGGAGATAGAGTATTTTTGAGAGTGAGGCCACATAAGAGCCCAATCCATTTTGGAAAGGGTTCTAAGTTGGCCCCTCGCTTTGTCAGACCTTTTGAGATTTTGGAGAGGATAGGCCCAGTAGCATACCATTTAGCCTTACCACCTAGCCTGTCGTGCATCCACAATGTCTTTCATGTATCTATTTTGCGAAGGTATATATATGATGAGACTCATATCATTGATTGGGATTCCTTACAGGTGGAGTTGGATGGACAGCTAGCTTTGGAGCCAATACGCATTTTGGCACGCAGGACCCTAGCTCTATGAGGTTGAGAGCTGGACCAAGTTAGGGTCCAGTGGGATTGTTATGATGAGGTCACTGCTTCTTGGGAGGACACAGCACAGATGAGAGACCAGTACCCCCATCTTTTTGATGAACTCCAGGAGGAGGTCCATGCCTAGGGGGGGAGGATGTGAGGTCCTGCCTGATCTGTCCTAGTTTGACTTTCATTTTCACACTTGACTCATCAGGATGATATCTTGAGTATTGACATTATTTTTTATGCATGCCGTCTTTTGGACTTTATGAGTAGCTTGCTACAGGTTTTGTTGATGATCACAGTAACTGTACTCTTTATATATATATACATGCTTATTTTGATACCTTGATTATTCATGATATATGTATTCAGCTTTGTTCTGTTATCTTTGATATTATGATCATTAACAAAATCATGGTTCTAGAATATGATGTTAACACTTGCTTATACAAATATGTAATGTTATATGATGTAGATGTATACACATGTATATTGTTTAGAAGATGCTATCATCTTATGTTGAAATGTTTGTTAATATAAGTTTTGTTTTCATGATATACTGACATCGAGTTATAGCATGCAGGGATATGGCCATGGTTTAATCTGGGGAAACAAGATAGGACCAAGTACAATTTGTAAAGCCAAGGTTGACTCTAGAGAGAGAGTGTGACCTTGTTGTATTGTATTTTATTTTGTGAATGTGGTGACTGATTATGTATGATTGATAATGGTTTAATTTGTATATTGTAAGTGATTTTTATTTTGTGTAAATGTTTAAAGTGTTGCACACAAGCATGCCACATAGGTTGTGATGCGTATTCTGTTTGGTGATGTGTCATTTGACACTTTAGTTTGAAGTGGCATGTGATGTGGATTTTGGACCCCACCTCCTCCTTGTTAATCTTGAGCATTTCCCAAGCTAGTAGGTGGTGTATGAGACCAAGGAAACTTTGATAATCTAACTTCAATTTTCGGATGCATAATTCATTGGCATTTTTAGGAGGTTTTGGGAAGTCCTAGGTAGTAATTTTATGCAAATTTTAGTGTTCCAAGGTTAGGACTTTGGTTGGGGGGCTCATTTCACCTAATTCCATCTTCCTAGGCCACTTCCTTATCCCTCAAATCATGCCATTTTAGGGTTGCACGAAAATGTCTTTTCCCCCTAAACTTCCATCATGTTGCTAGGTTGTAATGCATCTGCTAGGAAATTTAAGAATGGCAAGTGGCACATTTGCTAGAACCTAGATACCTAACTAATTTGGGAAGGGTGTAGGAGAAGGGGGGAATGTTTTAAGTAGGAGGATTGTAGAAATAATTTGGGATTGCATTTGTTGAGTGCATAGTTGTATGGGCGGCCATGATAACCAGCTTATGTTGGGGATCATAAGGTGCAATTTTTGGGGGTCATAAGGAGTGATGTTTTGCTCATAGTATTGAGTTGTATGTTGGGTTTTAGAAGGGCCTTGTGAAGGCTGCATTCTTTTTGTTGTTTTTATTTCATAAGCATGGTGACTCTAAGTGTAATTCCACCTTCACCCACCATTTGGATTCTATGTTGAATCCTTTGTTTAAACCTGGGAAAGGGAGTAATGTAGACTATGTGATTGAGTTTTGTTGAAAGTCATGATGTGATGTTTTTGTGTTACCCTGTCCTATACTTGTTTCCCCAAGCTTGGGGGTGGCCATGTAATGGCCTTGGCTGGGAGGTGAGCTCCATGGCCATGTGAGGAAATCTTATGTGTGCAGGTCTTGACTTAAGGCTAAATGATGCAGTCCCGAATTGAAGATGGAAAAAGTTTGAAATTATGACTTTGTTTCTTATATCCTTGGATCAGTCTTAAAGTTTCTGCACTCAATACTTGCATTTTAAGTCTAGTCTTGTACAATGCTTAACAGATTTTCTATGAACAAGAAATAATATTTCAATTTATGTATTAATTGTTCTAAAGAAGTGAAAAAGGACTAAAATGTGAATCTCCTATTTATCAAGTTCTATGCTATTCTATTTTGTTAAGATTTTTCCTGGTCGAAAAGCTACAAGTTCTGTGTTAAAGTCTGAGTTTCAAACATTGTTAGAAGGACTCTTATATTTCTTTCATGCACTCTGTTTCACATTTCTGAAGTATATTGCCCTATGGTAGGAATGAATAAATAGATTTAGAATAAAGCTTTCTTACATTGAAAAGGAATGTAGATATAAGCAAAATTGCTCATTTTTTAAGATTATCAATTCTATAAGAGTTAAGTATTAGTGAAGTACATCAATGTATTTTCAAATTAGAGGTTGATTTTACATGCCAGTGTATAAACACATTCTGTAACAGCAACTAGTAAGGAAATAATTGGTTCTATGCCCAAACTACTCTACCTTATAATGAACACTGACTGTTTAAAATAAATAGAAATTCTTTATTAATCTGACTTTCTGTACAAGTGATTGACAAAATACAATATATGAATAGAACTAAATTATAGAACCAATTTTATCTTGATTCTCTTCTTTGAACATTTCATTATGGATTTATTTTGGAGTCCTGTATATGATAGAAAACTAAAATTAGAATAGTGAAAGTATTTGCAGTCAGAATCATTAAATAAAAAAAAGGGGCACTGTATAATACATTTCCTTCTGGAAGCTAATTTCTCTTAATATTTCATTCTAGATAAATGACCAAATGTTGTGATTATATATAAATATATGTTATGCATTATACATGCTTAAGGTATAATATAAAATGTTTATATATAAATATATTATAACTTTATACCATGAATCCATTAATTCCGTAGTATCATAATATTATTAACATAATATTATGTACTGTACATAAATTAAGTACAGAATAACATAGATTAGTATATTATATAATATAATATATTATATACTATACATTCAAAGAATGAATAGTATATAATATACTATATTATAATAATAATATTCAATTAAAATTTACATGCGATAATCTTCTCAAAAATAAGTATCGAATAACATAGATTAGTATATTATATAATATAATATATTATATACTATACATTTGAGGGATGAATAGTGTATCATATACTATATTATAATAGTAATAATCAATTAAAATTTACATGCAATAATCTTCTTAAAAATAGGTATCGAACAACATAGATTAGTATACTATATAATATAATATATTACATATTATACATTTCAAGAATGAATAGTATATAATATACTATATAATAATAATAATAATCAATTAAACTTTACATGCGATAAACTCTCATTGCTGTGCGAATCATATTCAACACTACATATTATACACTGCATACTACATAAATGGCACGGCTTATATACTACTTATTATATAAAATGGTGCATCTTTTATACAACACTTCATACTATATACTATAAACTAAAATGGCGCAACTTATTCTTGTGGATTATAAATCCAAAATGGCACAACTTACCTTGTAAAAATTAGATGGCGCTGCATTGCCCTGGCACACTATGCATCACTATATCCATAATCCAACAAAAAGGTGCATAGCTGCTGTAAAACTCTTGTATTACTACCCTGATTAAATACTCAGAGCTGTGTGTATGCACCTGGCACATCTGACCGCTTCCACCTGCATTGGGAGCATTTTATTTATTCACAGATTACATTCTATACATCACATAATGTACAGAATGTAATACTCCTAACATTATATTACAAAATCGATAGTATTCTAGCCGCATAGCATATATGTAATATTATATATTACATTCAAATACATTAACTAATGTATTGAATGTAGTATATAATATTATAATCAAACACTTATATGTAATATTATATATTACTTTCAAATACATTAACTAATGTATTGACTGTAGTATATAATATTATAATCAAACACTTTGCAATATAGTAAAAAGGTCTACAAACAAATTCATAACCGACGCCTGTTGTAAGGCTGAAGCCTGCAAAAATGTTAGTGCTGGCATTAAGGCAGATTATGTTAATCCAGAAGTCGGTGATTTCATATAAGCAGATTTTTGATAAGTTGGGTTCCTACTTCAATGATAAGTCACTGACACCAACAAATATTATTAGAAACAAATATGTGTAAATAATAATAAAAAAGAAATCGCTGACATAGAGAAGTTGTAGCAGTTCGAAGGATGTCAATAAAAGATCTCCTTGACATTGAAGATACAGTGGTAGCGATAAAAAAAAAAAAAAAGTTACAGAACAATAAGGAAGTAAACGCCTGGAATAGATCTTCTTCATTAGGGTTTTTACCCTTCTGAACCATCCAGTGCACACTTCCTAACCAACATCAAAGAAACTTTTGTAAATGAAAGAAGATAATAATATGAATGCAGAATGAGAAGCTCTGCAGTAGCAATGCCATTAGATTGGCATAACTAAGCATCGCAAGCTCTCAGGTCTGCAACATATCTATGGCGAGAGTAGAATAGGGTAAACAAAGAAGTTTAGGGTTTCTGATGTTTTTAATGGCTCCCCAA